>JAPTGZ010000001.1:20419580-20440881 GCA_029814645.1 Fowleria isostigma | reverse complement strand
CATGATACACACAGGAGTTAGTACTTGATTGCATAACCATTGATTTTGATGACTTTTGATGGTCTAATAATTTTTTTTTCCCGACTGTGTATAGCACATCCCATCTTGTTTTTAGTGTAATGCCAAAATGCTACATAGTGTGTATTTACTTGTTTAAAAATATGAAAATAAATGGTTGCATTATCTGAGCCATATTTGACTTCACTGCGCTGCAGATGCCAGACTGGACCTAAATTGTCTACCACTGCAGTGTCCTCCCATAATATTTTATGAGTTACATCCAAATTCCATTATCATGAATGCGGTGTGTTCCAGGGAGAGAAAAGACTATGTAGGTCTGACACTGAATCATAATTTAACAGTGATAGACAGGGGCTAATGAACCAGCAGAGTGTAAGAAGAGGCCACTAGCACTGACAGCATGAACTTTTAGCAGATAAACTCTTTTCTCTTGCTATCTGTTTACTTTCTTTTATTCATGCACCCCACACGTTTTGCCAGCGTTTGGGAGCTATTGCTCAAGAATGCATTGAGTCACACGTGTTTGTGTGTGTGTGCGTGTGTGTGTTAAGTTTTGATAACAGTGCCCAGCCCTGCCAAAGCCCGATTGCAGATTTGCAGTGCACACACGTACACAAACACTCAACCGAATCTTTGACTGGTCTTTCCTGATAATTTGCTATCTATGGAATACACCTTACTATTTTTGGTTGAGTTCTGAATTAAATTCCGTAATTAATGGATGCCAAACATTTGAGTCATTGGCTTGTATTATTGTCTCATCTTTTTGACAGGTCTAGCCAGTCTTCCCGGCGTGTTTGTGTGTGTGATAGAAAAAAAAAAAAGTTTGCACATGCTTATTACCTCCCTCAAGGAGGTAATGCAATCACCTGCGTCTGTTAGTTGATTTTTCTGTCAACAAGATTACTCAAAAACTATTACACTGATGTTCCTGTAGCTTGGTGAAAGGGTAGAGCATGGGCCAAGGATGAACCACTGAAAGTTTGGAGCCGACTGATAAAAAGGGACAGATTCTGAAAGAGGAGCCGTGCTGTCTTCTGAGTGCCCCTCTAGTGTTTGTTTGCTGTTAATGCAGTGTTGAAATAGACTTCATTGTCTGTATGTGTGTGGGTGTTTGCCTTAGAGACACTTAAGTCTTATCTCCCAGTCTTTATCACGCAATATGTGAGCCATGAATGTAACTTTTTAGAAGCTGATCAACTCAGTAACTGGTTTGTATTACTGTTTTATTACACACAGAGTGACACAAGAGTTTTTCTGTTCTGATTATTTCAATTCACAGCACCATGAGGTAGCCAGGACAAAGGTCTCTTGCTGAATTTGCACATGGCACATCGTGGTTAGTTATGTGATACTGATAGCCACCAGGTGGAAGTGAATTCTTAAATGTATTTTTTTCCAGTGTTATGGAAGGCTCACGATTTTATCTGACTAGAGAAACCAATTTTCAGAATTCATTTATATTTCAAGAAACCAGTAGATTACATTTTCAGATTTGGCCATTTTTGGCCATTTTTGGAAACTTAAACATTGATTAACTGAATTATTTTGATATACTACCAAACCTTAACACCAGGCCCCCATTGAGTACCCAATAACATTATGTTTTGCAATGATCACACATGAGGGGAATGTTGAATTTGTGACACACATTGCTACCTTCAAACGCAAAATAATCCAGATAATTTCATTTGTAAGGAAAATGACTACCTAACACCTAGTTGTTGATAACACTGTGTCTTTCGACTGATGGTATCAGCTCGACTCGCCTTGACTTGACTCGATGAGGCTCAGTTCCAGCGTGTTGCATTTTTATTGTAGGTATAGTATGCTGTCAATATGAGTGGTTGTTAGGGCTGCATGATTTTGGCCTAAAATAAAATCCCTATTTTTTTCTCTAAAAACTCGATTTTTAATTTTGATTTTTGGGTATACAGAAGAGAACAGAATTCATCAGAGGTACTCAGAGATCCACTGACTTGGGGGGGGGAGGCACCTTATGACTCGTACACACAGAGTAGTGGCATGTCGTTCTGTAATGGGCCCACAGAAGTATGATGACAGGTATCAGTCATATGTGCGTGGACCAGATGACTGATTATCAAGACAATCATTGGTGGGCGCGAGATGCAGACGGCTGCATGTCTGACACGGAACGTCTGGGGCTCACCTTGTTATGACCCGGAGCTCTGCTGTGTGCTGGACACGGAGCCCGACTCTGCAGTTCCGTAATGCCATCACAGATTTAAGGTCTGTGGTCATCACATGGAATTTTGTGAAAGACCGCTGTCACAGTTAGGAGGAAGAGCCTACGGTAGCCTGGAGGGTGGAGGCGGACATGTGGAGATGCACGGCTCGGAGACACAAGAGAGATCAAATTTATTTGACAATTAACCCACTTAAAAAATCTTCCTAATTAAAAAAATTGATTTAAAATTGATTAAACATGCAGTCCTAGTGGTCTTCATAGCAACATCATATCCAATCAGAATCTAGCTACAAACAAATTAACTTGAAGGAGGAATATTACTAAAACTATTGGTTATCATTTTTAAAATAGAAATGTTATACAGAATGTTATTTCAGGCAAGTATACACTTAAAATCAGTGGCCAATATATCTTATTTTAAAAAACAGAGATGACTTGCGGATGTTTTAAACTAACTTGATGTCCAAAATTGCAGCATTCTGGATCAGTCAGACTGTGATCTCCATGGTTTTTTGTCACATTTAGTACTGGTGCCTCAGTGAAGATGATACTAGAAATAGAATCTGATGGTAACTGGTGGTCCCTGATCTTACACAGTGGAACCGCTATGCTGAGACAAAGTGAGTTGAGCTGAAATCATCAGTCCTAAAGCAGCATAAATGATGTTGATGAATGTCTAATGTATGTATT
This sequence comes from Fowleria isostigma, assembly GCA_029814645.1. NCBI lineage: Eukaryota > Metazoa > Chordata > Actinopteri > Kurtiformes > Apogonidae > Fowleria > Fowleria isostigma. The sequence goes on along the minus strand of JAPTGZ010000001.1, from coordinate 20,437,961 downwards.
AATTAGTTGACCTGATTTTATTTTTGCAGACATGGGCCCACATCATAAATCTCTGCATTGCATCGTTTTCTGTTTACACACTCTACTTGTAGTGTCCTTATGTATGCAATATGACAACTGTTAGATACTCTTTGTTTGCAGCAGCATTATGTGTCACTGTGGCAAAAACAGCTGGTCATCTCTATGGCAGTGTATATTTGTGTGCGTGTATGTGCCAACTGCAGAATGCTGGAGTGGTGCTGTGTTAAACGGTTGCTCTGAATAATAGATATGGACCGTGGCCTCATGTGTGTTAAAAAATCCATGAGCTTCCTTTGCAGTGGTTTATAGCTAAAGTGCTTATAAGAGTAAAGGCTGGAGATGGAGATTTGAGTCTGGGTAATCACAAACCTGAGATGTCAAGAGTTTTAAAACATCATGAACCTCTAAAATCTCTGAAAATCAATCATTTCATATTGCTGGGACTACAACTTCTGAATATTGTCATTATCAGTTTATTTGTTAATTATTTTATCACTTATTCAATTTTGTATTTACTCTATTAAAATTGGATAAAAATGTAAAGAGCTACCTTTTTAAGGTCTTGTGCACTGAAGACATGTGTTCAGAGTGCTTCTTTTAGCACACGACAATCCACATCTTAATAAAAATTGTGAGAAACTATTCTGATTATAAAGAATAGTTGCTGATTCCTTTTTTATCAACTAAATAATTAATGCTATAGCATATATAAACATACAGAAGATAGAAAAATAGGCCAAGATGCTTATAAATGATAGTTTAGAGAAGCTAATTATTTGGAAATTACTGAAAGGAATGTGTAAGTCAAAGTACTAATTTTTATTTTAAAAAACAAACAAACCTCAAAATAACAATCTTAATTTTTTGCCACACTGTTTTGTATGAAACACACACTAAATAAGAACATGGAGGACATTGTGTAGAGCAGTAAACAACAAAACTATCAGGTTAGTGACGACTCATGTAACAAGACCATGAGTGTCTATTTACCCAGAGGAACAGAGAATGATCACTGACGGACACTGAATTAGATGAGATCAGATGAGACTCCGGATGATGTGGAATTCACTAATATTCCAGACATTAAAATCTTTTATTGGACAAGTGTAGCAAGTGTTTCAAACTTACAAAAACACAAGTGTGAAGGATTATGATGAAAAATATTCTGGGAATGAGTATTTTGCATTTTCTATCATTATCATGGTTCCAGTCTGGAAAGACCTTAAATGTCTGAAAGGGGCAATTATTCCTCCTCAGATTTTCCATTTGAGAAGCCTAAGGCCCAGTTTACATGACAACGCTCTTTGGTGAAAACGAGAAAATATTTTATCAGACGTGCCTTTTGTTTAGATGGAATTTGGTTTAGATGGTGTTTTTTGTGGTTGAAAATGCAAAAAATACCCCTTTCCCACTGGCCAAAAAAACCTGTTAAAACCTGCTAACAGTTGACTTTTGATGGCAGTGGAAAAGGTGTGCCGACCCGCGTCAAACAACTCGGCAAGCGACGCGGGTTAAAATCGCCTTCAATCGGCTCGGCTCTGATGCAGTGGGAATGCCAGACCTGGGTCAGCCCGCTAGTTTATGTGATGACGTAGAGCGTTATGTGATGCATCATAGCATCGCGCCAGTTGCGTCTTATATCACATGCCACAACAAAGCTCTGCTCGCATTCGAATCAAGACTGGATTGAGAAACATGTCACAGCATTGGCAAGATAACGAGATTTGTGAACTACCATTTTGAGGACGGACAAAAGTGTAAAACAAGAAAGGACACTGACCAGTGCCTGACTCGCTTCTGTGTTGTTCTGCTTTGTTTACTTCCATGAATTCTGCTGCACTTGTGATATCATCATCAACGCGATCCCAGCGTGGTGATGTCAGCAGACGCACAGCGGGGGAAGCGGAGGGCATGCAACTTGCCAGCAAGGGTCACAGACTCGGCTTTTTTTGGTCAATGAGAAAGGCCAAATGCTGATTGTTAGCGGGTCGATGCGGGTTTTTAAAATGTGGGTCGACCCGCTAATTTTAGTGGAAAAGCAACTAAAGTGAAACCACCTTCCAGAGTGGAAATCTTGAAAATGCTCCACTCTCCCGTCACGCAAAACTGCATTTTCTTGCTGTGTATTTACATCACAGGCATATGCCAGTACAGGAAAACAACAACTACATATTGGATTATTTCTGTGTTGGACCTTCAAGTTGCCCAAGAGTCATTCCAATAATTGTCATGAATCTTTATAGAGAGTAGTGTTATTTCCTATTTTGTGATTGTATTTTGCCCTAGGAGAGAATAGAAAAAGAAGTAGTAAAGTTCTATCTAGGCGCTTGGTCTTAGTGGTGGTGTGGCCACCTAGCCACTGGCGTGCATATTACATCGATAAATATGAAATTTGATACACTTTTGTGTCTGTCTGCATGCAGATTTTCCCAAAAAATAAATGTCTAAATGTGGAATTAAAAGTGAGAATGCAATGCCACTTTTGCATTTTTGTTTCAGATGGTTACCTTCTAAATGTAGCCTAATATTACTGTAGCTGTCAGATAGTAGACAGACAGACAGATATTTTACATAAAATTATTTGGTTATGACAGCAGTAATAACAAAAAAACACAGACCCACCCCAACAAACAACCCCACAGACAACCAACATTAGAGACACCAGGAAAGAAGTAATAAAAAATATATGAAATAATAATATGTACTGTAAAACTAAGGTAAACATAGGATAAAAAAATATCACTGCAACCTTCTACTAATACCAGTAGTTTCTGAAACATCATTATTTGAACCAGTCCATCTGTACTGCCTGGCCCTTCACCTCTGAACTGAGTGTACATGGTTGTTAGTAGTGTTACATGATTGCTAAAATTGTCCAAATCAAACCCCCCAATTCCAGCACCTACAGGTGTGGAAAGACAGGTTAGATGCTAAACAACAAGCACTCAGTGCACTGAGTCCTAGATGAGGATGAGAGGCTAAATGTGTCCAATAATGGAGACCTGAGAGATAACAGCGTTGCATGCATTGCTTGTAGGTCATTTGAGGCTATGCAAAGACTGCTGCTTTAATGGATTTTTGTCTTTTTATATGGAGTAGTTGTGGGATTGTAGGGTAGTAAAACCAAAAATAAGCTTTTGTTTTAAATCCCGTGGCCTTCCTGTGAACTCCATCATTAAAGAAACCTACCACTACATGTGTAATAGCAATGGCACATCTGGAAACACTGCGAATGGCATTTGTACCTGAAATATAATCCAGTACATGGGAGTAAAAATCTGGTAGATGATTTTAGCACAAAATAAATGTATGAAATGACAAAAACCTGCACGTCTAGTTTAACTACTGTATCTGTATCAGGCAGGCCTAAACCATAAACAGCTTGTAAAGTGCTGTTCCCTGGTGGTCTGTGGAAAGAGAGATTTGTAACATTGCAGGGAAGAAGAGAAGAGGGAGGGAGGGAAAGAGAAAAAGAGAGAAGGAGCATATTTTCTGGTCATGACCCTTTCCCAAGGATTTCCCACAGTCTATCTTAGGGCAGTGGGGGAGGTGTGTGTCTATATATGTTTGTGTGCGTATGTGAGGCAAGGGGCATTGTGAATCCATGGCATACGACAAAATGAATCACAACCACTGGAGGCCTCAAGTAAGGCGTTGAAATTCAAGAGTATTTATCCTTACACAAAACATGTTCAATTGTCAAAAAGCCACAAAAGGATACAGACTTATCTCTTACTTGTAGCTATTGTTATTTCTCTTGGTTAGTTGCCTAATAATAACCTCAAAGTGTAATACTTTTGATAGCCACCAGATACTGGCTACAAAAAGGCACAAATATTTGATGTTCACAATTTTACTGTTTCAGTATGCTAGTTTTTAGCATCAGCTCACCCATCACGATTTGCTCTCCTCTAGGTGAAGCCAAAAAGGCGACAGCTAAGACATAGACTCCTGGCTTCATAACAGTGGGTTGTGTCATGGCCACTCTTTCCACTTCTTATAGATAGTCTATGGGTCTGTCCGGGGTAGAGGACCTGAGAGACCCAAGTCAGGCCCTGTTGAATGGATTTACATGTGCTCAATGCTTTTTATTCAATCAGTTTTAATTACAAAGGACTAAGTAGTAAATTGCCAGTGTTCTTTAGCAAATTGATCCAATTAATCAAGTTGTGGGTTCTCAGAAGGGTTTTTTACAACACAGACAGACCTCTGGACACTTTTGTCATAAAAAGGGAAATGAATCATTCATTATCAGGACAGAGAGAATGAAGCAGAAGCAGAATCAGAATGGACTCAAACACATGGTGCTGAAGGTAGTAAAGGTGTTCTATTAAACAGAAAATAAATGTGAGCATAGATAACAAAAACTTGAATGTGGAGAAAGAGCAGAGACCGCGGCATGGTAAGATTAGGTGAATGAAGAATGTCCGGTTATGGCAGTGTGGAAGGATATCAGAGTCTGGGTGAGGCTATGGACAAGTGGTGATCTGTGAAGCAGTAGCAACAGCAATGACCTGGCACTGCACCTGAGTAGAGGAGCTGCCTAAATAGGTTCCTAATGGAAATCTGCTCCAGGTGTGGTGCCAGCAGGTGACGATGATAATGAGTTTTAGGGAGGGGTCTGTGGTAACGAAAGAGTCCACCATGACATTTTTATTATTTGACATTACCAAATGAGCTCTTCATTACAGTTCACTCTAAATAGTCTGCTGAGTTCAACATGAGAGTTACTATAATTGTGAAATTTTCAGTACTTACTCTTCTCTGCTTTTCTTTTTGGTTTTTGATTCCAGGTTAGCTTTTGTTTTATGAGTGTGCTTATATTCCGAGATTAGTTTAACTTTATACTCTCATATAGTGTTCTTTCTTCAGGAATTATGAGGAAAGCGAAGGTAGTATAAAAAGTAGGACACTTAAGCTATGGTTTGTTAAATGTAATTTATTAACAGGCCAATATTGTGCATCGTCTAGCAAATTGAGGTGGAAAACACAATTTAAGCTGTAGCTATATTTTGTTTGAGCTCTCGTTTAATTGTTCTTTGCAGGTTTTATGTTATGTTTTTATTTTTGAAAACTGCCACCTTTTATTTTTAGTTTTTACCCCTTCAGCCTGCCAAGTGGGTATTTTTGGCAACATGTCCGTCCATCTGTGACACATCTTGTAAACACTCTAACTCTGAAAAAAAAAAAAAACAACAACAAAAAAACGAGCTGGAACCCTAAAATTTTTACCATATGTACATCATGTATAGAGCTTGGACAGGTTCTGAAATGAATGACCTAGGCCTGTTTTATGACCTACTTTTAACTCCTGTTATGTCCCCTCCTACACAGTAGGGGGTGCTCCACTGTATGTGACCCAGAAATCTACCCAGTGGTCAGGTGTAGATTTTACGAAATAGGAGAATCTTTTCTCCTGGTGTTCATGGACGAGACCCTGTCAGTAAGTGGGTTTGGGATCTTGATCCATCTGGACTGGTCACCTGACACAACCGAGAAAAGCTGAGGAGGAGGAGTATGCTTTTTAACGATGGGTCAGTCATGAATGATTCGGCTCTGTGAGGCATGTCTTTGAAGTGAATGACAGGAGCTGGCTCTTTTTTCTGTTAAAGCAGCACATGGTTATTCAGGATGTGTGGTGGCGTTTGTGTGTCTGAGCCAAAAGAACCAACTCCCCAAAAAAAGCCGGAGTCCCCATTACTAATACCCCTTTCCCACTGGCCAAATAACCTGTTTAAACCCGCTAACAATTGGCTTTTGGTGGCAGTGGAAAAGGCGCACCGACCCGCATCGACCTGCATCAAATGACTCAGCAAGCGACGCGGTCTAAAATCACCTTCAATCGGCTTGGCTCCGATCACCATGCAGTTGGAACGTCAGACCCGGGTCAACCCGCTAGTTTAAGTGATGATGTAGAGCGTTAAGTGATGCGTCATAACATCGCGCTAGTCGCGTCTTATATCACACGCCACAACAAAGTTCTGCTTGCATTCCAATCAAGACTGGATTGAGAAACATGTCGCAGCATTGGCAAGATAACGAGATTCTTGAACTACCATTTTGAGCGTAAAACAAGAAAGGACACTGCGCCAGCGCCTGACTTGGTTCCATGTTGCTCTGCATTGTTTATTTCCTTGAATTCTGTCGCACTTGTGATATCATCAACGCAATCCCAGCGTGGTGACATCACCAGACACACAGTGGGGAAGCGGAGGCCACGCAGCTTGCCAGCAAGGGCCACAGACTCGGCTTTTTTTGGTCAATGGAGAAAGGGCAAATGCTGATTATTAGCGGGTCGATGTGGATTTATAAAACACGGGTCGACCCGCTAATTTTAGTGGAAAAGCGGCTTAATTCCAGTCAACAAAACTTGCTATAAATCTGTGATGGTCAGAGAAAAAATCTGCACTGCAATTTTTTCAGGCCGAGGGGGTCATGCTATGCTCTGGTTGTTAGCTGTAAAAGCCCCGGTTAATATGTTAACCTTTGCAGCTGGACCAAAGTAGGTCATAGTAGCTCAAGGATTGTCTTCTACTGCAGAGCGACAGGTTTCCCTCCGAGCCTCTATGAAGTGAGACATAAAAATGTCTTTCAACAGTGTGTGTTTATCACAGTGATGCAGTGACAGTCCTAGTGCTTCACTCTTCCTGTCAACCAGTGCTCTTCATGTCAAGACACACACACCTTTGTAGTATCTACCAAGAAAGACAAACAGTTCTATACAGTTTAATGGATAAAAAAGCATATGTACGGTATATTAATTTTCAGTTTTACATTCCTGTCCTTCTGGCGATTCTGGCTCTGCTTCTGACCCAGTTCTCAGAGCCATATTTGAAAGGATGATGTGGTGAGGGCTTTTTGTTTGTCGCAGTCCCAAAAAGTCATCGTGACACACACATAAGCTACCCGACTGCCAATAAATGGTTCATTAAATCCCTGGAGAGAGGTTATAAAAGAGACAGAGGAGGTGAAGAAAACATAAGAAGGGGTGGGATGGAGATGGAGGGAGCAAGGAACTCCTTGGACTAAAATGTTGACAGAGAAGACAGAGGGGAGGAGGGAGGGATGGATGGATGGGAGGGAGGGAGGAATGGGAGGGTATTTGAAGGAGGATTGTGTGAGAGCCTCATCCCTCAGTTCCATCAGTGTGTCCAAATATGGACGCATCTGGTAATGCACAAGGCCTGTTCTCAAGACCCACCGCCGACCAGGGAGAAAACTGGAGGGCAGGAAAGGAAAGGGGGTAGAAAAAAAAAACAACAACTGGTGGGAGAAAGCAAAAAGGAAGATGGCTGAAAAATGAGAAAGTGAGACAGTGGAGCCAAAGCAGAAAAGCTACATTTAAACACAGGTAGTGACAGATGTACAATTTGGCAAGACAAAAGAAAGAAAGAAAGATGAAGGTTAGAGTAACAATAAATTAAAGTTGGACATTTGCAAACCAAAGTCTGCAAAAGGGTAAAATAAGATGAAGTCTATTTTTAGTGCAGTGTTTATTTTTTCCAAGTAGCAAGATGAAAGTGAAGAATGAGAGAAAAGTGGAAAGAAAAGGATGTGAGGTCATTGCTCGACTTAATTTGTCCATTCATGCTCAAGTTAAACTGCTTTGATGCTTAATTGGTCGAGTAGTTTAGAGATTCACACATATGTTCGCTTTTGTCTGTGTGGGACCAGAGGGTCGGCGGCGACCTTTGGGTCACTGGAGCTGGTTTTGATCATGTGGTTGTAAGCCGCCACGAGGTCAAGAGTCATTTGTCAGGAAGTGCAGATTCTGAATTTGGAATGTCCTCTGGGTTTTGTCTGAAATGTCATTTTTAATCTCAAACTTTCACCCCAGCACTCTCACAGAAAGAATTCTGAGCTTGGCCATGGGTGTGTGTAAGTCCGTGTGCTTGTATGCTTTGTGTCTGGGTGGGTTTGTTCTTTTATGTTAAATAATAGCAATGATATATGTACAAGATGCACATCATCACCCATAACAACTGTCTGTTTGTCAGATTTTTTTTGGGAAAACACAAAAAGTATTTGAGTATGTGATGATTTAGGCAAAAATCCAATTATATCAGGAAGGTGAAGATATCCTATTAAGGTAAGACAGGAATCTAGATGTAGAGAAAAAAGTGCTACTTGGCATCAAAGGGAAGTGAGTAGGAAGAGAATCAGGAATGTTGTGGCATGTTATTGGTACTTTTAACCACTCTGCTACTTACATCACTCTGATCATTCAGCTGTATTATGTCTGAAGGAGAAATGATGTTAATGTGCTGATGTGCAACATGGGATGAAGCGATGAGTAAGTCTGATTATCAGATGTTAGACACTGAAGGTAGCTTGTTGTCCAAGTACATTACTGAGCATAAACTGCAGCTTTCCAGATTTGCAGGAGGATGGGGAGCTATTCTTTTTTTTTTTCCCAAACATAAAAACTGCCAAAATATAGTTAAAAATGCATATCACCACTATCACAATGGAGTTTAAAGTGTTTGTATACATACCTGTGTTAGTAGGTTCAAGTGTGTTTGTAGGAGAGTAATTTTCTGATGTGTGTGTTTCCACACTATGTATGGTCCTCGGGTGTGCATGTGGAATGTGACAGCATAGCTACACTTCCTCTCCGCTTATGCCTCTGTTCATTCATTCATCCATTTCTTGTGTATACATAGCTCATACTTGGCAGGTGCGTGCATGTGTGTGTTGATCTGTGTATGATTATTTTATGGTGGAGTTTTCTAATATACGAGTTTGAAGAGAGCGACCGTACAGCGGTGCTCTGCTTAGGATGAGTCATCCGTGCAGGAAAAGCCAAGTATTGGTGTGTGTGAGTGATAGAGAATACCATCCGCCTGGTATATATAAAGCAGGTAGACTCTGCTTTTTTCCTGGAAAGTGTACCTTGTGTGTAGGGATATGCCCTACATTGTGTGCGTTGTACTCATAAACCCACAAACAACCACAATGTAGTCTCAACAAAAATGAAATGAAATTACAACAGTAAAAGTTTCAACAAAGACAAACTCATTCATTATTATGTAGTGTTGATGCAGAGTTTTGCAGTGCAGTATATTGTTTGGGTCAGATGTTTTTTCTTTTCATAATATTGGACAAACTTGGATGCATTTAATGCGATATAAAAGTTAAGTGTATCTTAAGTGTATTATACGTGTAAGATCACATGATACTAGCGGTTCCATCAGGTAACTTGCATTATAGCCTGTTGTCAATTACATGTGAGTACTGAGTCACTGTTCTGTCAGTCAGACATGGTCAGTGACATGTTGCCTCCTTCACGGGCTATTTCATCACCACTAGTGACGCAGACTTGTATTATTCAATCACCTGGGCTGCGATGGACTGGTCACTGACCAGTCTAAGACGACCCATTCCCTAAAGTTTTTGTTTTTAATACATATTTCCCAAATATCCAGGTCCTATATTAATACAAAAACCAAGAGTCCAGAATGACTTTAGTGTGAGTGAAACTTTATTAATGATTGCAAAAGTGTTTGAATGTTATAAGCTGCCTCCAGGAGACCTGTAAACCTTATAGTGCCATAACATTTCCTCATAGCTTCTTTTGTACCTTCATAAATAGCACAGTTCTGTAGGTGTTGTACATCTTCTTTTTTTTTTCTCCGTTATCATTCATCCATATTTTTATTAAGTTCTTTCCAGTCCCATCTGTAAATGTATTTATTTACAGAAGCCCATGTATTCTATTACTGTTTTGCCATAAGAACTCAAGTGTGTATATTGTGATGTATATTTGGGTGCAGAATGGGTATTTTGTGCTTGCTGTGTGCATTTTTTGTATGAGTGAACATAGTTGTAGTAGTAGTAGTAGTAGTAGTAGTAGTAGTAGTAGTAGCTGTCCTGAGCTGAACCGTTGCAGATGGTCTGAATAAATCAATGAAAACCATTGAGCTGCATTGAGACTTTAGAGTGCTGGTGTCAGTTTCTTCCACAGAGTGCTGCCTTTACAATGCCTGAAGATCAATAGACAAACGCAGACACACATACATACAGACATGAAGGCGGTGCAGTATGTTTCAGAGACTTTGCTACAAAAATTCAAGTAACAAATTAGTTGTGTTGTGCCGTACCACTTGTATAAACACACAGCTGTGGGGAGCATGTGGTATTTGACTGAACATCTACACACTTGTTGACACTCATACCTTAACTCAGAAGACAGGGCTCAATCAACTGCACATTATTCTTCTGGAAATGGCAATTCTTCTATCTGCTATTTTTGTCATCGGTATATCCTCACAATTAAAGGGCTGTTGTAGAGTTTAGAGCATGCGGTAGATAAAGTTAGAAAGCTGAAATGGAAGTAGACAAGGAATGTGGGTTATGCGAGGCATGCTAAACTCAGTGACCTTCAAAGTACTCTCGGTCTCTTCCTCCCCCTTACCATCTCTCCGCCATTTGCCTGTCTGCTTTTGCTATCTCCTCCCTGTCTGTTTTTCTAACTCATCAGCATTTTGCCCATTAATGCAGGACACATGCCAGAGCAAGATGTCAGAAAATCATTACAAATATAAATGTCTTTTTCCACTAATGTGTCTCCATTTTGTTTTTCAGAGCATTAGATCATATGAAGCTCACCTCAGCACCCATACTCAGTCTAGTTATGCAAGGAATTCTGTATGATATTTACAAACACTTGAGTATGTCAAACCTTTGCTGATGTTGAACTCGGTCCACAATCACTATTGAATAATGAGAAGTGATGACATGATTTACGTCATCTGCATAAGGATGAAAATGTGAATTGTATAGAAGCAATTTAATTTGTTAATAGATGTTTATATGTATCAGTAAAGGTAAGGTCATTTATACTTAACAATAATAATCCAACTTTTGAGTTTCATCTTTTAATGTTAAGTGCAACACAACCTGCACACACTCACTTAAGCAACATCTTCATAAGGCATTGACCTCCTGTTCCCTCTCAGTGACCTGCTCTGTTCGCCTTTGTCAGAGTTAATGATCGCAACAGAGATGGACAGTAAAACTCAGAACATCATGGTCGTTGGGCAGATCATATTTGTTTGTCAATACTACATACTCAACTTAACATTTAGCTCCAAACAGCATAAAAAATTTTGTCTGAAATTTTGGACTCAAATTACAGCAATATCTATAATCTTTAAGTTTTAATCACTAAATTTGCAGTTAAATATAAATACTGAGATGTAAACATTAATACTAGGTGTTAAATATTTATTGAGCTCTTATTTTTATACTTCCGCCAACTGTCAAGAAGACTTATCGAAAAGCTCATGCAAACCCTGCTGGACTTTTCCCTACCAAAAGAGGTGGTCTCAGTCTGATCTCAGAACCATGCATTCACAGAAATTAAGACCTTTTTGGAACATTCAGCCTTGTGGATAAATGAGGTCAATCATCTCCAGTAAACAAAAGAAAATTAAGAAATGGAGGCAGAAGTTAAAAATGAGCTGTATTAACATGTGAGACTCACATCTGTCCATGAATCAATTAATGTCAAGTAAAAGCTGACAAAGCAGATTTATGCTACGTCAAGGCAACAGACAGTTTGTACAAGGTAAAAAAACCCAACTTGATTCAGACATTTTGGTGTAAACTGTATTTAGATTTAATATTTAACATTTAAAAATGCAATCTTTAAAGTTTACAAATATTGTAAAAAATCTGGTGAGAATGGCTGAAAAAATTCACTGCACTGGAGCTGATGGTAAAATGTTGGTCCTAATATTACCATGAAGGCATATAGCATAGATGGTGTGCGTTAGTGTTTATCCAGCAGGTACTGTTTAATATCAGCATGAGCTCTTTCCTAAGCCTTAACAGAAAGAACAACAGCAATGAATCCTTTTGTAAGTGCCTTTATCAGTAAATGTGTGTATTAAATAGGTTAAGGCCTAATGAATGGCCTTTTTTTTCTGTTTAGTGAAGGACTCAGTCCCTAAGTTGGCACTTTTGCTGGGTTAAAGACTGGGGATGTGTGCCAAGTGTGCTCTATCCGTTCCAGAGCCAAGACACACAGTGCTCCCACATTCAAGACAGGTTCATGTTTAGTTACATATTAATGTCAAACTTAATGTATTCACATGGGAAAGCATGACAGAATGCTTGTGAGGGTATTGTGAGTCCTCTCATTAAAGGGATTAACTGTAGACTTATATGTATCTCAAATCTCCTTCACATATATCTTTCAAATAGAATCAACAGAATGGAAAAGCTCATATTTGTCATGTTAAATGTGGACACCACTCACTGAATTCCAGCTTACTGAGGAAATAGTCAAATAATTTGGCAGAAGGGAAGACTCAGAGTGGGGGATGACAAAATGGCTTTAGCAAAGAGGTGGAAAGATGATTAAAGCTGTGGAGTCTAGTGAAAGGAAAGACAGACACGAGGAGGAAAGAGTGGGCTGTGTAAAGTATGTTGTGTCTCATGTGTGTTGAACTCACAAATACAGTACAACTCCAATTTATGAACACACCCACTAAGCATGAGACTGACGTAAATGGTTTCTTATGTTGGTTTAGGAGCTCATCAGTCACACTAACAGATTTTCTCTTTGTCTGATTAATAAAATATGAGATGTCTGATCAAGACATTTTCACAGAATGTATCTCTCCTTATTTTGGAAGTCAGTACAAGTCAATTCCAATGATGGAATGCATGTACTTTTACTCAAGTACTGTACTTAAGTGTAAATTTGAAGCTGTTGTCATTGACGTCAGTTTCTATTTCATGCAGGTTTGTTGTTCTACTTTACTCTAGCTCAAAGGAAAATATAGTAAATATCTAAATATACCAGTTTGAATGTTGGTAATGAACAGAATGATCCTTTATGGGAAATAAACTTTTCAAAATGTTTTTGTTTTCACTGGATGAAGGGCCATGTTTTAAGATTATTGAATGTTCTCACATTATGACATGACAAACACAATGACGCATCAAAAGTGTACATGAATGCACCAATAACAGTGTTGTAAGTGTAGTAATATACTGTTTATCAACTATTTTACTGAATAGCAACTTTACATACTTTTGCAAATATTTTTTCAAGTTGTAAGTATGGTTTGAATAGAGAATGCTAGCTAGTTTACTACACTAGTCATTAGTGTTCACTAGTAGTTTACTACTGATATCACAATGTTTGCATTGTAATATTAGTACTTTTACTCAAGTAAAACTTATCAATACTTACTGTGGGCACCTGATTAATTGTTTTGACTTATCTGAATTAATTATACATTTCAACATAGAAGTATGAAAGAAGACATTCTGAGGTAGTCCAGAAAAAGGGTGTCTAAACCCTGACAGAATACAGTATTACTTTGGTCACATCTTTCTTTGGTCAGATTTTGGATGCAACAGCTTTTTTAAAGATAATCCAAAAATACTGCTATTATTACTACTATTACTACTACTACTACTGCTGCTGCTACTACTACGGCTACTCTACTACACCTATTAATATTATTATTATTAATGATCTATATTATAAAAGCCAGGTGGCCTCTTTGCATGTGTGTCTGCTTTATACCTGAAAAACTGGTGCGAATAGCCTTTACCTTTTGGAGTACTTATGTATTTTGGGTCAGGGATTCAACAGCCAAAAAACTGCTTATTGATTCGGTTTAATAGAACCACCAGGACATGATGGAAGCAGTAACACAGTGAGAGACCGTACTGTAACGACTCCGATCAGATGGAGTGGAGTTCAGCGGATCCGGACACAGAACGGCAGTGGAGTGCATTTAAGTCTTTTTAATATTCACAAGCATGGGAGTGGAATGTGGTACAGTTATCACAGAAATACTTCATTTTTTTTTAAATGTATTCTTGTTTGCTGAGGACCTATTGAGAGCTTTACTAATGCTGAATGAGGGCTTATCTTAAAATAAGTAATCCAAATAACACTAAAATGTAACCTGAGTATTCAGTTGAGGGAGAGAGTCCAGATGAGACTCCTGGACCTTTCTTCTCCATGGCCTATTCCTAAACTCATCTCTGTGCTAACAAGGTTAGCACCTCAAGTTGTTTGAACAATGAGGCCTGCTAGCCAGGTTACTGTGTGTTTGGACAAGCAGATAGCGGCTGGCGATGGTCCACAACTCTAATCCAGTGTTTGTGTATTTCCTTGTTGGCCCTACATGTGTGTGAACATAACCAGCAGACTGGGCTGATGTGCAAACAGAGTGGTGAAACACCGAGTATTGCATTACCACCTTCGTGTTGATGTATGTGGAACGATAAAGAGTGGCTTATTGTGATTGTACTTGAAAACTGACTTCAACAATGTATCAGTTATGAAGATTAGAATCACTGAGTGTCCTGTAGGCCAGCTTATTATCAAGTATTTTAATATCTATTAATGTATATTTTGATCTAATTGTAAAGTTCTTAACTGGAAGGCTCTTCTGTTTGTGCATGTCCCCAGGACTGAGGACCTACCTGATCTCAGGGAGGAAGTTGGAGTATGATGCGCAGTGCAGCTGCTCTCAGGTGGGGTTGCCAAGTGGGGATTTCATCGGGGTTGGCCTGTTGTCCTGTCCTCAAACACACACTCCAGACATCATCCCTGGTGGAGCACAGGCCACTGATCCACTGCTGCCCCTCCAACCACCAGACAGGAAAGGCGTAAGTCACAAGGAAGACAAATACTGGTTTATTGATTTGTTAACACCTTCTCTGTGGGTGAAAACTCACTTAGGGTGAGAAACACAAAGAATGGATTACACCCACAGAGAATTGTGCACTGTTGGTGGTGGCAATATGCTTTGTTGTAAGGTCCTACTCTTCTTACATATCATGAAAATTGCAGAAACTATCAAAGTGCATTTAATTACCAGAGACTGTGCACGTGAAAACGCATGGTCCATTGGTAACTTCTTTAATGCCCGATCATTGAGGATATGATGCTCAGTAATGTTGTGTTCTGCAGTCATTTCATTCCAGGTTTGTGGGAATGTGAAGTTTGAATAAAGCAGACTGATCTCCATCAGCACTTTTTATATTCAGGTGCCTAAAACTCTAAGATCCCTGCAATATCTGACTTAAGATTTTGTGCTTGGTATCATTTAACATTAATTTAATATCATTCAAGTTACACAAACTCAAATAGATGGAAAAATAGATACAGAGAGGCAGAAGTCTTCACCAACTGTAAACAGGCGGTATCTGCATCAGCCAAGCTACATGTGGCAGTTTGTGCTAATTTTATGAATAAAAATGTTTATTTGCACACCAAATGTATTAATATTCCCATACATCTATGCAAATGATACAAGCACAGCATTGGTGTTATCTTTTTATCAGCCCAGTTTGCAATGTATTCCACCCTCTGTGGTGCTTTGTAAAATATACACTGTATTTTTGTCTAAATTACACTAGTTTTGCGCCAGTAAAAGCTTTGTAATCCCTTTGTGGATCTGGCCCTTAGAAGTTAAATTACAATTCACTCTTACATTGCTTATTTAATGATGCTGTTGGAACATTTTGCTCTCTGCTCCTACAAGAAAAAAAAAATGCCTGAACTAATTGCTGTGGTTTTCATTCAGCCAAATGTAGATGAAGCAGGGTTTGATGTAGCATGTAACAGTAGACATCTACTTGCCAAAAATATTTTTCTACCGCCCTGTACAAATTATTTTATTTAACAGCATTTATGAATTAAGAACTAATGTTGAGGTTAATTATCATGTTGAGGTAAGGTTGTTCCCAGCTGTTTTTAAGGCAGTCTACCAAAATTCTCATAAATGTATATCTCACTGTAACCATATATATATAGTTAGAGTTTAGTCCATGTCTCCTAATGCCACACAACTGAATTCTTTGTCCAGGAGAAATAAAATGCTTGCACATCAGTAGTAAATTGTCTTTACCTGCTGCCATTTTCATGCAAGGGGTCAAATTGTTTTCGTACATGTGCAACTTTTAAAAGAGCAAAATTCTATCATTCGCTGTCATGCACCATCATGCACTTAACCAAGAAATACCCAGTGATCAGGCAGAAGGCTGTCCAGATCTACTAGACTGATGGGACATTTTACTTGTCACATTTCTCTTAGTTGAGCCCTTATATTGTTGACGTGCTGTATAAAATGCTGTGTGGTCTTCTGGCCACTGTGTCCACACATGGGTGATCCTTTTTTTGCGGCAACATTTATGTCCTCATGTTTCACTTTCCCTGATTTTTTTCTAAAATGTGACAAATATTTACAATGATGTAATTTAATTATGTATTTGTTTATCATCATTTAAACGTAAATTAAATACATTTCAAATATTATTTTATATTTTACATACATTTTTGGTGACACACATGCTCAATTTTATTTGTCCCAAAGTGCCATGTAATCAACTTCCTCCAGAAGTATAAGTCATAAAATTATCAAACTTTTTCTTTAATAATTTGACTAGACTAAATTTTATTTTATGATTGAACTGAATCTGGTGAAACTGCATTTTTTATTTACTATTTTCTTCATATTTTACATGTCCCAGTAGTAATTTCCACCCTGTTATAATGTGCTTAATTGCCTTTAAAAAAAAAAAAAGGGTAAATTTCCATAAAAGCCATTTACAGGAAGTGGCACCATTTGTTTTTGGTGGAAATTCAACTGTAGAAACTGAGATGAGCTTCAACTGTCAATCTCACCTTAGTTTTTTTTTTTTAATCTTAAACATGTTCCGCTTGTATGGGTAACTCTTAAAGTTCCACCCTGTTATGATAAATTATGGAAAATGTTAATTCATTAAAAAAAAAAAAGTTAACCTGTAATTGCTGATCAGTTAAAGAGCTACAGCTAGATTAGACAAAAAAAATTCCACCCTGTTAGGTTTATAAACCTAACTGTAGAAATTCGAAATAGAGAGCAATACTTACTAGTGTTGTAATTAATATTATATATATATATATATATATATGTAAATATTTATGGCCAGTGTTGCCAGTATTGATAGCCTATGAGAACAGTCCAGATTTGTCGTGCCTTCAGAGCCTCATACAGATGCGTGTGTATAGAAGCAGACATACAGTATATATTCAGAGTGTTGGCCATGCAGACATATGCACGGGGACACGTGTCCCTTCACCATCTGTTAGCCCAGACTGGGTAATGAGTCTGAATGTACAAAGAAAGTTAAAGAGAGAAATAGAGGGCATGGGGAGGCAGCTTCAAAGCTTTTTACAGACAAAGTATGAGAGGATTTCACCAAATTTCCAGCTAAATGACTCCACATACACACACCTGGCAGGGCTTTAAATGCATCAGAGGGCTTCTGTTTGATAGCTCAGCCGTGCCTGACAAAATTCAAAAGCATTCATGAATTTAAAACAAGTGGCGGTTAAAGAATTTTTAAGGCAACTTCGCATTTAAAGCAATTTATATGCAAATGTGTAACAAGTGGCGGTATGCAAAAAGGGCTGCGGAGGAATTAGAGCTCGCTCATTGACTGAACTGACCCGCTGCACTAATATAGAAACTCATTAAAGAGACCAACCTGCACCTACAAACACACACATACTGTACATACACACAGAAAGAACACGTACTAATGCAACATGTCACTCATATACTCATATATGTACATATGTTTATATACATATATACATACATACTGTTCATAGGTATACATACGATTAATACTGGTCATAGATGTACATACTGTCACATGCTGTTTATAGATGTACATACTGTTCATATACATATATATATATAAAATGCACACATATTATGTTAGTACTGTTTATAGATGTACATACTGTTCATATACATATGTGTGTGTATAGACATACTGTTAATACTGTTGATAGATAAACATACTGTCACATTGTTTATAGATATACATACTTTTAACATTGTTCATACTGCTTATAGATATGCATACTCTTCATACTGGTCAAATATACATACTGTTAATACTATTTATAGATATGCATACAGTTAATGCTATTTATAAATAATATACATAGTGTTAATAGATATGCATACTATGAATACTATTTATATGTACACATACTCTCACATACTGTTAATACTGCTCATATATATACATATATATATAGATACTCTCACATGCTGTTAATACAGTAAATTTGCATATATTGATAGTGTCCATTTTATTTTTATTCTACTGAGCTCTATTCTTATGTGACTTGTAAAATATATATATACTTTATTTTTTAAATCTTATTTTTATTTTTTTTATTATATATTCATTCTGTTCTTATTCTTGTAACACTGGTGTTTTTGTTGATATTGTTACACTCCTAATTTCAATGCACACACAATGTCAACAAAATCTATTCTATTCTATGCTACGCTATGCTATGCTTTGATATGCTATGCTATGCTA
>JAPTGZ010000001.1:20402833-20413463 GCA_029814645.1 Fowleria isostigma | reverse complement strand
CTCTGGTTGTGTCAACAGGTGTAAGACACTGTTGACACAGAACACGTGTTCCAGTTTCATCTTGTTGTAGGAGAAATTATTCCACATAACTGATGCTGCTTCTCTTTTTGGCCAAGTCTTTCATTTCAGTGATTTTCCTCTTTGTTTTTGGCGATTTTTCTCTTTGTTTTTGATGATTTTTTTCCCCTTGTTTTTAGTGATTTTCTTCCTTGTTTTTGGTGATTTTCTTCCTTGTTATTGGTGATTTTCTGTTTCATTTTCAGTGATTTTGTTCCTCGTTTTTAGTAATTTTATATTCTCTGTTTTTGGTAATTTTCATCTTTGTTTTCAGTGATTTTCTTTTTTTGTGATTTTCTTATTTGTTTTCAGTGATTTTCTTCTTCGTTTTTGGCGATTTTCCTCTTCGTTTTTGGTGATTTTTTTCCTTGTTTTCAGTGATTTTCTTCTTTGTTTTTGATGATTTTTTTTCCCTTGTTTTCGGTGATTTTCTTCCTTGTTTTTGGTGATTTTCTGTTTCATTTTCAGTGATTTTGTTCCTCGTTTTCAGTAACTTTATATTCTTTGTGGGGATTTTCTTCTTTGTTTTCAGTGATTTTCTTTTTTGTTTTCAATGATTTTCTGCTTTGTTTTCGATGATTTTCTTTTTTGTGATTTTGTTCTTTGTTTTCAGTGATTTTCTTCTTTGTTTTTGGCGATTTTCCTCTTTGTTTTTGGTGATTTTTTTTTCCTTGTTTTCGCTTATTTTCTTCCTTGTTTTTGGTGATTTTCTGTTTCATTTTCAGTGATTTTTTTCCCCATGTTTTCAATGATTTTCTTCTTTGTTTTCAATGATTTACTTTCTCATTTTTCATGATTTTCTTCTTTGTTTTTGGTGATTTTCTTCCTCGTTTTCAGTGATTTTCTTCTTTGTTTTCAGTGATTCTCTTCCTCATTTCTGAGTATTTTCTCTTCTTCATTGTTCATTTTCTAAGGTTGTTACCACTGACTCACTCCATGTACAAGGGGTCTGCTTCAGCAAACTGATTAAGAATGATTGTGATTGGTGCAGTGTGTGTTGGGTAATTAGACGAGAACACATCGAATTCATTTGGCTCCTGCATCACAGAACCTATGATGTGATTATTGTGCACATGTACATTGCAATGACTATGCTCAAACGATATACTGTGCAGCTCTAAATAAAACCCAAAAACAAAAAAATATATAGGACTACATTCAATATGTTTTAGAATTGAATTACACTTTGGTGATGTGTTTTTTAGGTTGACCTGTTCCTTCAGTGCTGTATCTGTTTCACTAGTGCCACAGTAGCATGTGAGCGCTCACATTGATTTCACCCACTGCGGTGTTGAAGGCTCAGTGAGTTTATCCACAAAACAACACAAAACACTTGATGGCCGCTGATATTTTTCTGACACAGTGGAACTGATCTCTTGTCGTGGCAAAAATCCCACCTTGTACTTTTTTCCTGGCGGTTAATATCATGTGACCTGAAGTGGAAACAGATCCAATGATCCCCCCATTGTTTACTCGGAGACACTGGCTCTTTACGGATTTGATTATTTTAACAAATGTGTTAATCAAAGCATGATTGAGAATGCGCATCGATGGTAATTTTTCAAATAGAAACATTACCGTTTGCTGGATAGAATAACAATGTCTTTGGGAACTGGAGCCACATTTTGCCCTCTGTGTTTTCCCTTCTCATTTGCTGCAAGGAAATTCATTTTGATTACATGCTGCTGTATCTCTCTGCATTACACAACACTTGAAAGAGAATTCTTGATTTTGTTAAATATTAATCATGAATATATTATAATGCTGGCATGCTTTACTGTTACAAATTTGAATCAAAACACATTTGATAACATTATATAACTTAGAATATTTTAATGGCTTGGAAATGCACCGCTGTACGTTGTCATTTTTTATGTTTTTAGGGGGTCCCATTGGCTGCGTGTACAGGGATTTGCTTCAAATTGCACCTGTGTTACTTTTGCACTATTGCACACCTAAAGGTAGTAATTTTAGGTGTGAAGCAGAAACTCGTCTGAAGTTCTCTTAAGGGTCCAGAGAAGAAATGGCTGAGTTGTTACGTATGAAAATCCCTGGATTCCCTCTGATCCTCAGCTGTAATGACACAGACTCGGTCCGAGCTGGTTTATATCCCTTTTATTCTCATCAACATGCCAGAGTTTCACTGAATTGATTTTCTACCACAGGTGCTATGATCGGCCTGTCTATTTTCTCTAAAGTCGATGACATTTGCCGTCCTTTTGGCAGCGACTGGAGAAAACACTTTCCCTACTCCACCTCAGATGTTAGCCGGTTTGTCTAACCCATCTGCATTAGCATGTGGATTAATTCCTGCTTGTTATCTGGCCTAGATTTAATAAGGCAGTCCTGGATGGCAGGAGTAATCAGGTTGGAAGGCAGAGCTTTCTTGCCTTCACTTTCTCTGCTGCCGTCCTCACATCCCAAAACTGATAGCAGGGCAGACATATCGGAGGGGATTAAGCTAATGTGATGGCAGAGCCACCTACCAGGGGCCCCCACAGGGTAATTTCAAGAGACAGGCCTTGGCATCCAGGGAATAACTTGTCAAGACCTGGCTGCAGGCAAATATTGAGGATATTAATCCTTAATGTAATGGCCTTGACTAGATTTAACTCTTGTCTCTGTTTGCAGCTTTAAGCACAGTCATAAGTCTCTTTAATCACTGACATAAAGCAGTCCCTCAAGGATTTTCCAGAGTTTTACAGTAATTATTGCAATCCAGAAAAAAAGCTTGTTTTCTCCTCTGTGAGAAATTGCCAAGCCATTTGCATATGTTCATTCGTTCACAGTGTTTTATGAGCTTCTGCCAGACGAGCGCTTTGTTTTGTTGCAGTAAAAATGTGATGAAGTGTTAAATTTGCAATCCATGTCATTTTACAGAGAGATGTGAGGATTGTTCAGAGGTAAAAATGCTGAAACAGGTCAGAGCGTTCCTTTCAGTGTGTGCTGGAAATCGCTGATAAACTAACAAAAAAATTAAATGGGGAGGTTGTGCGTGCCGTGTCACTGAGGAGCAGCAGCTTATTATGTTTTTGATTATTTCAGTTAAAACATGAAGCAAAACGGTCATAGAGAATCCATTGAAAAGTATCAACACATTCACCTCACTGTGATACATATTCAGTCCCTATAAGAGCAGATTAATGAACTGATTACCAGCAGAGGTGGGAAGTAAGGAAGTAAAAGTACTTTGTTACTACACTTAAGTAGATTTTTTTAGGTTTTCATTTGTATTTGTATTTATTTAGTTAGTCACAGGATAGTACGGTATGTATTGGCATTAGTTACAATGAACAAGATGCATGCACCAGATTTAGCAGAGGAGCTAATTTCCATCTGTTGTCCTGGACAAACAACCAACATAATAAATCATCTCATCGTATACACATGCTTTCTTCTTATGTATTAGAAAGCATTAAAATGGGTGCATAATTATGCTTATGAACAGTTACAGCTAAACTCATGAAAAAGGGCCTTACTTTCGAAAAATACAATAACATTTTCCTCGGACAAGAATATAAAAAAGACGAAGAGAAAAGCATTTTGATAATATAATTGCACATTTTTTTCCTCTAAAAAATAGAAGTTAGACATGCAAATTCTGGAACTGACATTATTGATTCATTATTATTATTATTTTAATGGCCACTGAAATAACATGAGTTTGACACCCCTGCTTTAGATGATCTTCATCATTAAATGTCCTGACAATTATTTTTATTGTTTCATTCATGGCAAAAAAATGCACTTTTACTTTTCATTTTTGTACTTTATTATAATTGAGAAGTTGTATTTTTTTTTTTTTACTTCTACTTAAGTAAAGGAGATGAATTAGTCCTTCTACTTTAACAAGAGTATTTTTTCACATAAGTAGCTGTATTTCTACTTAAGTATAGAATGTGAGTACTTTTGCCATCTGTGATTACTGGAAGGATTTTAAGTGTACTCTCACTGTTGTAAGGTTTGTCAAAACCCCTGGTGACCGTCCTCTGGCTTGAACGTCTTCATGGTGAGACTGACCTTTTTGTCCTTGCTCTTTGTGCTGTTCCCAGGTCTGCTCATAGGCTCAGGCTGTGCGCTCTACCCGCTGGGATGGGACAGCGAAGAGGTACAACAGACCTGCAACAACAGCTCAGACCAGTTTCAACTAGGTAAGATCCAGCACACACAACCTGCACATGGCGTCTTAATTATGCTACGATCAGACACCGGGTCTTGATGCACAATTCAGATTTTTTTGTGAAATCCGATTTTTTTGTGTCCTTGTACATAATATACATTAACTGCGACTTCTATCAGTTTTGAGTATGACTTTAATGTGATCCTGAAGTGACCCGCATGTGCAAAAGAGGTCCTGACAAAATACGTGACCACGCAGGAAAGCGCTGTGTTTATGGAAGTAAATATGTTTTTCCCACCGCTCTTCCTCCTTGTTAGCAGAATTGTGATGTTTGTCGTATTTCACTAGGCCAGGGGTCTCAAACTCATTTCAGTTCAGGGGCCACATTCAGCCAAATTTGATCTGAAGTGAGCCGCACCAAGAAATAATGACATAATAATTTATAAATAATGACAACTTCAAACTTTCCTCTATGTTTTAGAGCAAAAAAAGTAAAATGTACGATAAAAACATTTACATCTACAAACTATTCCTTAAAACAATGTGAATAACATGAACAAACTGTAATTTCTTAAGAAAGCTAAGTTAAATTTTAAAATTATTATGTCTCAGTTTATCTTTTACAGATCACAGTGGATCTACAAATATACAATACATTTAATAACAGGCAGAATATTGGTAAACTTGCACTTCAGATACTTCAAAATGTACATATTTATTCAGGTTATTCAGGTATTTTGTGAAATGATAGTTTGTTTTAGTGTAAATACAGTAAAATGACATGAAAATGTTTATATTTACAGAGATAAAAACTGAAAGTTGTGAGTATTTCTAGGTTATTATTATTGTATTTTACTGATCTGACCCTCTTGACAGTGAATTGGTCCGTACATACAACCTGAACAGTGTAATTTTTGGATTTCACAAATTCCTCCTGCGGGCCGGACTGGACACTTTGGTGGGCCACATTTGGTCCCCGGGCCGCATGTTTGAGACCCCTGCACTAGGCCCTTTTCCACTGCAGGAACTTTGAGCTTTGCAACTTTGAAAAAATCACGGTGTGTTTCCATCTAAATTACCCAGGTACAGGCGGGTTGGGAACATCTCTGGAGACCCTCACACCCTGGACATTAACTATTTAAACCCCTCCCCTCTGGTTGGCATTAGAGAGCTCTGAGCGCCAAAACATCAAGACACAGGAACAGTTTCTTCCCCCAAGCCGTCACACTGATGAACAATTAAACCTGTAATAAAACAATATTCATATCCCTCATGTTCTACCTCAACCTGTCTGCTCTTTTTTGCACTTTTTATCCATTGCACATCTTTTTAAAAAAAAATTGCACTAGTTTACTTAAATGTTTAAACCTCTGTACAGTTTCTTTTTTTTACTTATTTAATTAATTTTAATTTAATTTTAATTAAATTGTGTTTATTAGTACATGTCATGGTGAACAGAGAGTGCATAATCTAAAAAAGTGAAATTCCTTGTATTCTTGGTGAATAAAGGCAACTCTGATTCTGGTTCTAAAAATCTTTCCCTCTACCCTAAACTTTCCCCAGAGAAGTTCCTGGTGGGGAGGTAGTACTTTTCAGATTACCTGGAATTCTTGAGGGGCGGGGCTTTGTACTGGAGAACACTGATTGGTGGACTACACTTGAAACATTCTGCATTCCATTAACCCACCATTAAGCCACTGTGCAGCAGTTTATTTCCACGTCCTCATACGTCAGCAGCCTGATTTGATTAAATTATCCTGAACTTTGAGGGGGCGATGGAAACGTAAAGCAAACAGATTACCAGGAATTCTTTTACCCAGGTTAATAAGTTCCTGGTAATAAAAGTTTCTAATATTTTGGTGGAAAAGGGCCTAATGACACAAAGTCAGATAAATGCAACCTGGCTGTTCAGATTGAAGTTGCTTTGCAAAATATCAGATACATATCTGATTTAGGATATCATATGAAAGCGTCCTGGGTCAGATTTGTACTGTTCAGACTGTCTTTAACCAGACCTGATACATGTCACATATGGGCAAAAAAAGTCAGATTTGGGCCACATTTGACTACAGTCTGAACATAGCCACTAAACACTAAGGATTCAATTGTAAATGTTTCCATTTTTTTTCTCTCACTGAGAATTATTGCCGTAAAACAGATGACTAAAAAGTTATATAGAACAGACAGATCTGGCTTTTGATCTTGACAAATTCTTTTCCAGAAACTGAACAGAACCAACTGACATTATACCCATGACACACAGCCTCTCAGCATTTTAAATGTACAAGAAAAAACTTAACAGAACCTTTAGTTGCTTTCAATTTGTCAAGTTTTTTTTCCCCTCTGGTGTTAATATTTGCCCAATAATAACCAGGAGTTATATTAGGGCTATATATTCAGCTGGCATTATCGGGACTATTTCAGGCAGTGATATGCTGTTATATCAGACAGCATGTGAAGAAGCTATTTTTATACAGAAGCAGCTGTTTTTCTTGTTTCAGTCTTATAGTATACTGCTTTTTTTTTACAGTAATGTCGAAGAAATGTATATGTAACACAGGTTCTATGTGTGCTATGTGCATTTGTGTAATCAATGACATGTTTCAAACAGGATCAGAAATGTCATCTCCCCCAATCAGTGTGAGAATTTTTTTTTCCTAAGTGAGATCCCATGGGCATAACCAGAGTGGGCGTGACTTTGGTTTCTCTATTCTATTCACCTACAGAGCAATACTGAGCAACACAATGTACCATTAACTAATAAATGGAATTTTTAATGTGTGAGTGATCATAATCGATCAATCTAAAGTAGCTGCATCTGCACCTTTCCTGTGTGTAACATTGTGTAGAGTGGTTTGTTTTCTTGGGAAATCCAAATGTGACGTTTATGTTCACTCCTTCACAGTGGCAGTAATGTGCAACATTAGCCAGAATTAGCTTAGAAACAGGCCAACACAAGCTATTACACAACATATATATAGTATCTAGTTACTGTGGTTCGCTTATATGACCATCAGTGTCATTTATACCAAGGTTTTCTGAAGATTTCCGAAGCCTGAAATGACCAATTCTACAATTTGTGGAGTAGAAAGAGATCACTTTGGTATTAAGATTAAATTTGAACATGCTTGTGTGTTAAGTCTAAGTTTGTGTTTCTGTATATTTGTGACATGAGCAATTGCTGACATTCGCCATGCCAATTTCCAAGGTTATTATCACTAACAAAAACACTAATGAAATGATGAAAACTGGAACTGAAAAAACATTTTTGTTAACTGGGATAAATAAAAGCTATAATTAAAAGAAAAAATGATAACTGTAACTGTATTGTGTGCTTACAAAACTAACTAAAACGTATAAAAATTATGGATAAAATTTCTTTCATTTTTGTCTTTGCCAATGTAGTACTGCTATGACATCGATTTATTTCACTTGAGCAATTTTAGCACCATACGACACTTCATGGTCCGTCACTTCCCGTCACTTGTCGTTTAGAGTCGGCTTCATTTCATTTTGCATTTATTTTGAGCAACTGAGTAAGCAACACAAATGATCTGCATACAGCAATATCTGGTAATGCAAAGATATTCAACAGAATATATGTAAGGTCAGTAAATTAAATTAATTCATCCATGCTCAAAGGAGTGGGAAGAAAAAAAACTTGTATAATCTACCCCCATTTCTCATCAATAACTTAAAATAAGGAAATTTCAATACTTTTCCCTAATCTATAACGTCAAAATAGGACAATGTCCCCACTGTACCTGGCAACATGGAGACTACAGTTGGGAGAAAGCAGCAGAGTCCTGTATGGGATTTAAATGAATAAGACAGCGAGGAAGATAAAAAGATTAGAAAAAAATTAAAAGTAAACATTTAGAAAAAAAACTAAAAGTAATAAAAAATAGCCAACCTGCCATAAAAATGAATTAAAATTAACTGAATTAGAGAAAAAAAAAATTAATTCAACTATAATAAAAAATCTAAAACCATTATAATAACCTTGGCTACAACTTCAACACAAATGTCACTTAATCACACTGTTACACTGTTAATATGTAACATATTTGGGGGTTCGTCCAGGATCTGAACCCAGGACCTCTCATACAAAACTGTATATAGAACCTTTAAATCTATTAAGAATTTAAGATAAAAAAAAAACATTTAAAACAAAAAACAAAAACTGTCAATTTATTTAACCAATAGTAATGTGAAAGCTCCAAATTTACCCTTAAAGTAAAGCCACAGGAAATAGCCTAAATCTGTGAGGTCATTAAAGTCAGTCTGGTGTGTCTTCAAATTTCATATCAGTCTGGTAGATATGAGACATTTCATACCCCTGGCAAAAGGCTCATGCATTGTCAGTGAATGTCACGGCAATATACCTGTTTCATTTAATATGTCCAACTGGGGTACTAGAAGAAAGGTCAGCGGTGTCCGCCAAAGACATTACACTCACCCAAAAAATATACGTGCGGCCAGATGACTGGAAATCCACCTCTTCTTTTTTTTGTGTCTTCTTGCTCTACACACTAGACATAAAATATTTATACTCATTTTGTCAGCATGGTCAGTAATCGTCAGGATTGTTACTGCGGACAGATGGACGGATAATCTGACTGGTCATGAATCTCATGCTACGAAACACAACACTCTATTTGTTATTTTATCGCAAACCAGGGCCAAGTGATACCAGTGTGTATTGATTTATTGTCAGTGATGTGAGTTGCATTAATGCATCCAGATTACCGCTAACATTACTGTCAGTATGTAAATGTGATTGCCCCAGCAGCGTTAACACAGACATGTTCACTTACGCCATCAGGAATACCTACAGTGAAAAAGATTTTAAAATTTTGATAGCTTTTTTGGTAAGGACAGACTCCTTGTACATGCAAATGATTGTTAACAGTGAGTATCCTTGTGCTGTTGAGTGCTGCAGGGATAATAAATTTGCTTGTTGATGACACCTGCACCATAGTTATTTCAGTATCACCTCGTTCTTGTTAGCACTGTAACAAGACTGTGATATTTTCCCATGAGACTACAGGGTTTTCACACAAATAATACGCTCACCACAACAAAGAAGCTGAAACTCCGCTTCTCAGACCCCATTCATTAGTCATGGAGAAGGCAAGCAGTATGTTAGCGGATGACAGATGAGATTCAATGTAGCTAAATGACACGTTAATTGCATGTTCAGTATTCAAAAGTTTAGGAATGTATTAGGCTATATTGTGGAATGAATGTGTGAACAATCCAAGTCGTGGCTTTGAGCAGACAAATATTCCTTCATTATGCAACAGTAAATGAGTCTTAGGGAAATAAATATTTTCAATTTTCCCTGTTGAATGAGGGTTTTCGCAATCAGAAGACGGCTGATATGATTACTTAATGAGGCTGGTTCGTAACTAAACAACTATAATCAATGAGACATTCTCTTAAAAAAAAAAAAATACTGATAGCTTGTTCCAAGTTTAGAAATGGATATAGGTCATATCCTAGTTTAATAATGTGCATAATTTCCTTTTTAGGATTAGGGAGGATTTGTCTGAAGGGGGCACTTTATGTTTTAATTTGTGTCAGTTTCAGTATCTTTTGCCTCCGGTTTGCTTCCCAAGTGTCAGTATGGTAAGAGCACGTTTGCCACGTAGTAGACAGCCTGTTTACTAATGACGTAAAAACTGATTATTTGTTTGAGTGGTGCTGTTTTTCACACAAGGGAAAGAAATGCCAGGACTTCTCAAAATCTCAAGCAGTTCACAACATTTTGTGTTCTGAACATGTTACTGTTGGGGGTTAAACTAAGTTTAGTGGTGTAGTGTACTATCTCTAACATAGACTATTAGTATTTCCAGTGGTTCACATTTCAGTGCTGCTGTTCCTTAACAGGGTTGACATTCTACTACAGGCAGCGTTTGTACGGGTGCTTGAAATCATTGAAAATGCTTTAATTACAGTGTTGTGTTTTCAAGGGTTGAAAAGTGCTCGAATTTTAGTTGAAGTGCTTGAAAGTGCCTGGAGTTATAACCAAAGCTACTTTTAGAGAGGTGATACATTTAGAAAAACAAAACTTTATGTCAAAAAAGTACATTTCCAGGTGTTCTCAGGTCGACTCCAGGTACATTTTTATCTTAATCTTTGTTTTGGTGCAAGTGTGCTCGAAGAACGCTAAGTGGTTTCTCTTTTGTTTGGATAAAACTTTGTGTTCTCCTTTCATTTCTAAACCTTTTTGCTAATATGAAATGTCATTTTAGATATTTGTAGCATAATACAATGTACATGGGAATAAAGTCATAATATTACGAGAATAAAGTCGTAGTTTTAAAAAAAACTCGTAATATTTCAAGAATAAAGTCGTAATATTACGAGAATTAAGTCATAATATTACAAGAATAAAGTTGTAGTTTTAAAAACTCGAAAATAGTGTTGTACTTTAATGAGTCGTAATAT
>JAPTGZ010000001.1:20374724-20402028 GCA_029814645.1 Fowleria isostigma | reverse complement strand
AAAAAATCAGGGTAAGTGAAACATAGGGACATGAATTGTTGCTGCAAAAAGAGAATCACCCATACACATTTATTCTCAGCTGTCTCTATGTTTTATCTCTCAATCACTGTCCTTCCCTCTCCAGCCTGCTTGTGTTTCTCGTGGTGTGGTTTTGCCTTCGGGGGCAGAGCAGGGTGATGAAGTGGCTGTGCTGAATGGCTGCCAGGAAGAGCACAAGACCAGCAGTGCCAAAGTACAGCACACACACACACACGAGTAGTAACAGCAGAACTGCACTTGTTATCCCCCATTTAATTTGTCACTTAAGCTACTCAACAATCACATCCTGTCTTCCTTTATCCTTCTTTTTCTTTCCTCCTCTTTATTTTTGTCTTTTTCTTTACCCTCGCCTTCCCCTGCAGTTCATCCCTGCTCACAGCCCCAGGGCAGCCAATGGCCTCCTCAGCCCCCCGTTGGAGGATCCTGTGCGGGCAAGCCAGAGCTCCCTGTGCGACATGCTTCAGGAGAAAGAGAAGAAGACAAGCACAAGCACAGGAACCGGCACCAGCATGGGCATGGTGGGGGGTACAGGGGGGACGGGTACAGGCATGGACCACTCCGCCCTGATCCAGCTGCGTGCCAAGAACTTCAGAGAGAAGAGTGACGCCCACTTTGTGGATGTTATAAGAGAGGACAGGTAAGCACTGAGGTTAAAGGTGGAATTTATGAATTGATAATGCCATCTGATAGTGGCTGATTAGGTGAACTATAGTGATACGTGTAGCAAAGGTGGAAAACATTTTTGCCAGTATACGTGGATATTTCTGTCTCCTCTTATGTTAGTGTAATAGTCTTACATCACGTACTCAATTGAATAAATTACATTAATTGAATAAATTATGTTAGTCTTTCTAACAGGAAGGACTGAATCAAAGGTTCCTATTTTAAAGCCATTTATCCTCCTAATACAGGAAAGAATTCAATCTATAATGCATTTATACTCATCCCTGAAAGTCTTTGGAGTGTGACAGGACACATATATGAAACAAACCTTCATTCTAAGGCTGAGAATAACGTTGTCAGCTCACTTGTTCATTCCATTTCTCTGTAGCTCTGTAACGCCACAATGGGTCTATTAATTGGTTCTTGAAATATAAACAGTTATATATTTTAGATTGATTACTTATTGCAGCTGTACTGACAACTATAATTTGTGTTTGCCTGGTTCCCAGTCTCATGAAGGACTACTTTTTCAAACCTCCCATCAACAAGGTCAGTCTCAACTTTCTAGAGAGACCTTTGGAAAAGGCTTATCGCAGCAGCTACAAGGAGGAGGTATGCATGCATGGATGCAGAGACACACACATTCACACAGCCCTACATTGATATTACTATACTTACTATATCTATTCCTTAACTATTTTTACTGTCAAGTTTTGTACCATTTTAATCGTCCTGTTAAATATTATGTCACACCGGTAACACACAGTTCAGCACCAGATTCCTGCTGCCTGTGTTGACGTCACAGCCATGCAGCCCCCTGCTGTTACACTAATGTTACTACACTCCTGATGCTCAACCACTTGCTCAATTTCAAGGAAAAGTAACAATTTATCAGGCTTTGTGAAGTAGAAATCCCATTCACTTTGGGATTATGTTATGTCTAATTTATGTGAAAAAACTCTGAATTTCTCCTTCTCCTAAGTTTAGCATTTCTGTTCATGTTTTATTTTAGGTGAGAAACCAAACTCAGGTGCAGACCTTTGCCAGCTCCACCTTCAGCTCATTCCTGGATGTTCTTCTCAGCTGTTTTTTCTTCCTGGCTCTGACCCTGGCTTGCTTCCTTCCACCGCTGGTGAGCCCTGCCACTGTGGGCCCTCCAGCCCTCGCTGCCCTGGCCCTGGCCCCCCTGGCCGGCTTGTTGGAGCTCTCCTCCCTAGTGCTCTCTATACGGTGAGGAGTCTAAAGCAAATGATATGAAGATAGCAAGACAACATGCACATGGGTGTTTGCAAATGTGGGGTTCCTGCAGGGTCTTAAAAACTCTTAAAAGCCTTGAATTTATAAATCTGCATTTAATACCTTTAAAAAGTCTTTAAAAGGTATTAAATTTAATAAGGTATTTCTTAAGTTTTGTTATCATAATTTTGTTCGCTGTGTTGTGCTTAAATGTGACTGTTAAATGTCCAAGCTGTGAAGAAAGCAATGTTAGTCTACTCAATTCCACCCGTTCAAACTTCACACTTTATATTAAAATTAGTAACCAATTATCACTAACTTTACAGCCCCTGGTGAGAAATGATCAAAGAATTTGAAGGGATGGCTTGCAAGCAAAAAGTAAGCATAGGGAAGTGTAAATGTAATAATACCTGGTTGGAGAAAAGATAATTCTCCACCTCGTTGACATGAGTTTTCCTAAAGTCTAGGAGTCATGAATTTTTGCCATTATGACCACTAAGTAGACTAAAATGAGCATTCAATTCTTTTTTAAGTAGTCTTAAAAAGGTCATAAAAACACTTAAATTTAAGATGTAGGAACCCTGTATATCACATAGTGAATGTACTTACTGTCTTAAACTTTGACTGTTCTTATCAACAAAATAAGTTCTCTGTTTCCTCAGAATTTATTTTAATCTTTGCCGCCTGGAAATGCCATAAAAATGTAATTTAGGCCCATTGTTGTCAGCGTGTGTGCTCTCAGTGCCTGAGAATATGCAAGTATTTATTCCAAAACAGCTGCTTGGTGTTAATAAAAGCCTGGACCCCCTGGGACTCAGTAACATTGCAGTGGTTTAAAAACCACTTTTAGATCAACATGCATTACAACTCTCCACTGAAACCAATACAAATTGTTATATTTGGTTATTGGCTCCTGCACCACATATGATTAGTTGTCCTGATCAGATACAACTGGCTCATCTCCATTTTTTAGAATAGATTTGGTAATGGCTCAGAAATGGGCATTTGGGAATGACTAATAGCCTGAACCAAAAAAAACTGTGCCAAGAGTCTTCTGTGGTCAGAATTGGAATTATGTTGTATTTATTTTTGTGTGTGTGTTTTGTGTATGTGTTCATGTAATCTCAGATGATTTTCAGTCACTGACTTGTGTAAATGGGCAATAAATCTTCATCTTCTGGCAGAGATTGGACACCATTGCTGCCTTTTAATAATGTGTCTTAATCAAGGACTAATGAGAGTCTGTTGCAGATTTTCTGAGTGAGTAGGGAGAGAAAATACTGGGGGATGTAGTGAGAGAAATAGAAAGATAGAACATTCTGTTTTTGCTTTCTGCCCTTAGACTATACTATGACACTATTAGACACCACTACGTCTTGTGCTTTTGTCTTATTGTGTGCTCGTTTCCTATCCTATAGTATGGCCTTCAGTCTGGAGGATGTGATGAACTGTACCCACTCCTTGCTTCTGGTGGTCTCAGGCTGGGTCCCCCGCCATGTGATCGGAGCTGTGTTGGTCTCCCTTCCGGCCATCTCTGTCTTGTCTCACCTTACCTGCAGCGTCCATCTCCCCCTACAGGTATAGTTGTGCATTAAGGGCAAAATTTAAAACTACATTGTAACAAATGTATGAATTAATGAATGTTACTACACTGTAAATTGCCAGTGTTTCCCCAGTATTCTCTTTGAGTACAATCCCACTGTTGGCTGGTTATTTAACTCTTTCAGGTCATTCTCCTGCCCTAGTTCTATTTACATGATAGAGCTGTCAAAGATTACCCTTGTTTTGTGAGACAAAAAAGTCCTCTGAGATAACATCTGTATGCTGAAAATAGTAACTTTTGCTGAACAATTGTATTATGTAATAAAATGTTTTCCCTCAGATGCGATTTTGCTGTTTTAATGCAATGTTCGACAGAAAGAAGTTCTGGCATGACACTGGTTTACTATACATGAATATGATAGATTTAGAGAAAGACAAACAAGAGCTTTTCTTTTACCTTATTTCAGAATGATAATGTCTTCAGACCTTTCTCCAGCATCGGCATAGTGCTATACTGAAGCATGGAGATAGCTGCTTTATGAGACAAATTTCTACAGTTGCGGAAAAAATTATTACACCATCAAAAGTCATCAAAAACAATGGTTATGTAATCAAGTACTAACTCCTATGTGTATCGTGTGAATTGCATAGACAGAAAAGAAAACACGGAATCCCTAAAAGCACTGTTTTTGTCAGTACAATTCCATAGCAATACAATGTAAGAACCTTTGTGATTTTGGTTATTTACAAGAAAACTGGAAAATGGATACATATTAGCTCTTTAACTCTTGAGCTATTTTTGTTGTTATCATTATATTTGTCCAAACAAATGTACCTTCTGTTGCACCAGGTATTTCAATGAACAAGAAATTGAAGAAAACAAGGCTGGTCTAATATTTTTTCTGTGACTGTACATGTAAATAAATAATTAAATGTTGAGCAAAACACACCATTTTTACATTCTTTGTTCAAGGGGTTGTATAATTCTCAAATATTGCATGTTGAATCACAGAGTATATGTGTCTCCCAAAAGCTATGTGTCTTTCAGTTTCTAATCTCATTCAATTTTCCTCAACCAGCGACTCAATGCGTGTAGTCAAGTCACTTTTACTTACTTGTACAATTTGTCACCCTACCTGTCTGTGTGGCCAAACGCCTATAAACTCTTTTTTCAGGTGTGATTGTGCTGTGATCTTTCTCAAATAGAGCATAACTCAGCTTCATGAGTGCAGTTACAAGCTTTACTTATTTTCATACCATCACAGTTGTGCGATTGGACTTTTGTAAGCTCAGGTCAAACTACAGTTATGTTTGGAATTCCATGTTTGACATTAGACCCATGGAAGCATCAACAGTTTTAAGTGCTTCTGCTATTACTGCCAGCTCTGCTGCTGCTACTGCTCTCTACAATGCTTTAATATTACTATAGCAAAGGTTACCCCCAGTGTCTCTAGAAGTAGTAACACTCCAACAGCTTTGAAGGAATTATTCATCATTTTCAACTATCACACTCATTCCAGACTTAGATGAAGGATGTGACAGTAATGTCTGCTGTAGTGATAGCACTTTTGATTTCCCAGTTATAATAGTTTGCCCTCCCTGATATCTTCTGCCAAAGTAAGCAAAGAGTGGTTAGGAAGGTTGAAACTGTGCCCGTAGTGGTCTGAAGCCAGCTGCCTGGAGACCAGCATAGCTGTTAACTGGCATTAGCGCTGATAGGAACTGTAGAAGGAAAACAGCCAGGAGCCTTCGCCTGTGGACCTTGGCACTAGAAATGTTGACATTTCTTGCTCTATGAATCCTGTATGTAAGATTGAGAACGGCCATACTTTGCAGGGTTTTTGTGCTGTTTGAGTCAAGGCTATATCCAGAACTGTAAAAGTTTAACTTTCCCCTTCCAGCTTTGGGCCAATGGCTGCTTGCAAGACGTGTGATGTTTTGATATCTTGTTTTTCAGGGATTTTCAATGCCCCATTTCACTACTCATTTCTCTCCCACCCTGCTCTGTCAGTGTCTCCCCACTCCACTCTCTGCATCTCTTTGGGGCCTGCAGATCAAAGCGGTAGTCTCAGGGAGAGTTGTTAATTAGACATGCAGTTTTCTGGACTTTAATGCCTTTGAAGATATTAAGACCCAATAACAGCGCTAGAAGGGGGGCATGACAGGGTGAGAGGGAGGACATGTGTAGGAATAAGAGAGAAATAGATGTTATCCTGTCAATGTTATCAAGAACAGCCAGCAAATATCTTCAAATGGCTTCTGTAGTCTGTGTCTGCTTTTATGTGAATAAATCTCTATATTTATGCTCTAAATTTTGAAAATTTTGAATATACATATTTAATTTTCTTACTGTTAAAAAACTTTATGTTGTATGTGTTGTATTCTTTTTGTGTGTTGTTACATGTAATAATCCTCCTCTTTTCCTCTAGGTGACTATGTTCCTGTGCTGTGCCACCATCCTGGCGATCATTCAGTACTGCAACTTCTGTCAGCTGAGTTTCTGGATGCGCTCAGTCCTGGCCACTGTCACAGGGGTTGCCCTGTTGCTGTTGCTATACAGCCCATTGCACAGGTGAGCCCCTTTCTACACATGGATAAGTACTAAATGCATTTATATTGAAGGGGTGAAATGAACAGGTTAATATAATTTTCTGCCTGGTAAAATCTATATATTTTTTAATTACTGGTTCAAAAGATACAAAGGTAGGAGAAGCATCAAGTACTATAGGTGCACATATACAAAAAAAGTCTAGCTTAACTAATCCTATGCTTTATATTTCTTGACTTGTGAAATTCCTGAAATTTTACACAAGTGTAATGTATTCACAGGAAAGATACTTGTAAGGGTTGTCTTATCCCCTAAACTAAGACAGCAAAAATATATCATAGTACTTACAGCAGTACACTAGAATAAAATTATATAATGTGAATATCTGTAACTAAATACAATTTGAAACTGAAGCTGGACACACAACCAGCTGAAGCATTCTGAAATGGGACACAACACACGTAACAATGGGAGATGATGGGAGCGCACGCTTAACAACTCTGTCAGTAACAACATGACGTTCCGAATCCCGTGGAGTGGCATCTCTGTTCTGATTCACCAAACAGAGCCACTAAAACACAAAACACACAAAGTAATTTTGTCCTTATGACACAGACTGGAACCAACAATCATTAGGAGACCATTTCCTCCTTTTGAAAATACATTTAGCTAATACTGCATATGTACAATGGAACAGTAATTAAATATAAAAAGATAAACTGTTAACATTACATTGATGAAAAGTAGTGTCATTGCTCACCTGGCACATTTAGAGTCTCTGTGACTGTGGTCCTGTTTCTTTCCTTTTTAACATTAATTGCATTTTAGAAACTGTGTGAGCTTCACAGGATATTATTAGTTGCCTTGGTGCTGCCTTGGACAACGGTACACTTGTGGTTCACTTACTTGATGTCGTATGTCATATATTATAGAACTTAATGTCTCTACTCATTAGATAGAGTAGATTATCACCTACTGGACTGTTTATTGTCAGCAGATAACAGAATTATTTTTGCCATAAGGTGAGTATTTTTGTGAACCATTAAGTTGACTTGAGAATGTTAAGATATTCCATCCGGTGTGTTTCTTACACAACAAAGCCTTTGCTTGCCTCCTCAGTTCTTCTGTGTGTTTATATTGTCTAATGTGGAAATGACATGCTCATTTGCTTCATGAGAACGACTGGCCATGTTTTTACAGACTTAAAACTGGAATCATTAAGTGGATACAACTAAATTTCATTCGTTGTCAAATTGTATTTATTCTGAATATCATTGTGTGCCCAACTTAAGCTATTTTATTGTCTTATTGTGGCTCTAGATTCAGTCTTTACATGTTAACTGCATATCGTTTATATGAAGTGATCGATCTGCAATTGACATCATCTGCTGCTTAGATTGAGAAACACCTAACGACAGATGTTACACACGAAACATTTAAAGAATCACTAATCATTGTTCAGTATCTTATTGAGAATCTACATTAAAATCAAGACAGGTGTTGGATAAGTAAAGCATCCGTTCCTCTTTATTTATAATGACACCAATCTCCAGATGAATTTCTCTGTCAGAGGAGCTGAGAGGACAAACTTCACCACTGTTTATTATTTACTGCACAATTTTTTTTTTTTTTTTGTCAAGTATGATCCACAGTGGAAAGCAGCAGTGTTATTTTTTATTAATTCACTTCATCGGAGGTTTTGTCTTAGAATCTGGATCATAAATCAAAATGTATTCATGATTGGCTGGCACAGTTTTTACTGTCAATGTAAACATGAATATGGGCTCCATATTCTTCATCAAATGTATACATTAGTTTATTTTTGCTATAGTTGCATTTGTTTTGTCGCAGTACATCCTCATTTCTTCTCTGCATCTAAGGATTTGATTGAGATCTTTGTTGTATACATGCAGTCTTGAGTGTGAATTTGTGTGTCTGTGTGCTTCTCTGTGTGTATCTGAACAATTCCTTGCTCCTGATTGACACCACTCTCATCTCTTTCAGCTCTGGTAATAACAGCTTACCAGTTCATGGGTGAGTGTCTCCGTGGAAACAGAGGGGTTTGATGAATGACTGACATTTGAAGGGTCAACATGAGCGAATGCTCTCTTTTATACTTTTCATAAATCCTGCTCTCACTGGCTTTTACTCGTTTTCACGCTTTCCTGCTCTTTATTTCCTTATTTCTCTCCCTAGTTTTTGGTCTCCTTCTGAGTGTGCTTCAGTAGGAATGGTTGCTAAATGTCACGAGTGGTCAAAATGAGTCATACAGCCTGTGCTGGCTTGCATTTTGCATTAAAGCCATGAGTTAACTAACTACTTCTGAAAATAAGAGAGGGACAGGCACAAAGTCTCTTTATCAGTTCGTTTGTAAGCTCTGTCACTGTTTATTTCACCTCATCTTTTGGTACATACATTGAGTAGCCACCAGTGTGTGTCTAGCATTCTGTCAGAAGATGCTCAGGTCTTGATTGCTATTACGTACCGTCTTATTTTGGTTTTGTTGTCTGTATCAATAGTTCACTAAGCCTTTTTTAACGCGTTGGATTTTGTGATTTAGTTATGTCCCTCTGCTGTTTTGTTCCATCTTTCAGAGCAGAGCAAAAGGCCGTATTATCATTCTGGGAGATTTGTATCATCATAACAATTCCACCAAAACTCATTATACTCAGGTTACTTTGATTGAACCTCTCATTCCCGTCTCAATTTGTCCGTTTTCCTCCTCAGAGTTAACCTCTCCACATCGAGTGATGGTGGTTCCGCAGTTATCACTCCAGCATCTGGCCCTGAATCCCCTGCGCGACCTCTTGATCTTCTGGTCCCAGAGGCTGTCCTGGCCTTCTTCCTGCTTCTCCTCCTGGTTTGGTTCCTCAATCGGGAGTTTGAAGTCAGCTATCGTCTCCATTACCATGGAAACGTTGAGGCTGACAAGCATCGTTCCAAAATCCAGACAATGCGAGACCAGGCTGAGTGGTTACTGGGAAACATTATCCCCATCCATGTTGCTGACCAGCTTAAGGTTTTTATTGTTCATAAATTAAAATTATCTGACTTATGAGAATGTCACAGTATTAGTATATTTACCTTGTTTCTTGTTTTGCACAACAGAAGTAATGTATAAGAAATCCAGAATACTTTCTTCACAGTATTTGTTAACTAATGATATTAGTATCTTCAAAACTGAATTATTACTTGATAGAAAAAATAAAATACATACAATTTTAAGTATTAACTCTAATTTTCTGTCTCTTCAGGTCACCCAGAGCTACTCCAAGAACCATGACAGTGTAGGTGTGATATTTGCCAGTATTGTAAACTTTAGTGAGTTTTATGAAGAGAGCTATGAAGGTGGAAAAGAGTGCTATCGTGTCCTCAATGAGCTAATAGGAGACTTTGATGAGCTCCTTCGCAAAGACGAATTCAGTAGTGTGGAAAAGATTAAAACTATTGGTGCTACCTACATGGCAGCGTCAGGACTGAATGTTCGACAGATGGCTGAAAATGAGGATGAAGCTCCTCATGCTCACCTGAGGGCACTTTTCAACTTCGCCCTGGAGATGATGGGTGTCCTTGATGACTTCAACAAGAATATGCTGGGTTTTGGTTTCAAGCTCCGCATTGGATATAACCACGGGCCGCTGACGGCGGGGGTGATTGGCACAACTAAGTTGCTCTACGACATCTGGGGAGACACAGTCAACATTGCCAGTCGTATGGACTCCACTGGTGTGGAGTGTCGGGTGCAGGTGAGCGAGGAGAGCCACGCTGTACTCAGTGCTATGGGCTTAGAGTTTGACTATAGAGGTACTGTGAATGTTAAGGGCAAAGGTCAAATGAGGACCTTTCTTTACCCCAAAAGTGGGGACAGTATATGCCAGGATCGCACAGACATGGGAGTCAACGTGGGACCTGTGTCTGTAACATCACCGGCAAATAAGACTTCACAATTGGTTGCCCACACTTCAGCTTTTCCTCCCTCTTCTACTCCTCCCTCCTCTTTTTCCACTCTCCATTTGCAACCACAAACCGCTGTAAGGCCTTCGGGAGCAGGACCTGAGCCAGTCCCAGCTAATTCTACAGAGGTGAGGGAGGAAGGATATAGGGACGCTCTACACCTCCCAGAGCAATCTCCTGCAACAGACCTTCAGCTCCCTTCCTCCTCTGAACTAGGTAGAGAACCTAGTGCTGCACGCGCATCCACCCAAGTGCAGCCTGCTCCTCTTGCACTTCAAGAAGCGGAGGATGAAGAAGAGGCAGATGAGCTCACAAAACTCAATGAGGAGTTTTATGCTCGTCTCTGATCCACTCGCTCTCCTTCCCCTTTCTGCTGTGCCCAGCTGCTGTCTCTACAGAACTGTTAGCAGGTGTGGGCAGGATATCCCTTCCTGGTATGGGTGAAGTGTCTTTGGCACAGATAAAGAAGGTGTTGGTCTTTCCATCACAAACCGTGGCAACAGTAGCTCTAAAAATGGATACTAACTTTGAGACATCACAGGAACTTTGCCTGAGTGCTTAGGTGTTTAGACCTGTGTTGAACACAGCAGTATATAGAGGAGAAGGGAGCAGTTTTCTTGGTGTTGATGTTTTTTCTTATTCATTTTTGTTATCAAGTGCCTTCAGGACTAGAACAGTGAGCAAACAAATATGAATTCTGAACAAAGTTTTAACAATCTTCAAATGGGTTTTTCCCATAAGACATAGACTACGGAACATGCTGTGGTTTCTTACTCCATGCTTTTATTTTCAATGCAAGTATTTCTTAAAGAAAAAATCATTATTGTTGTGCCATATCATTTGTTTTAACTTGATCAAAGTCTTGACCTTACTTAAGGGAAAATAATTTTAGAATCTGTATAAGTGCCAGTGCAGCATGATGGGCTGAGCAGGGAATTATGGGAAGAATGAGGGAATCACATGAAAGCAGTATTAATTTATGTATTCTGCTTTGACATGAGGGCTTTATACAGTATTCATTTGTGCTGAAGTCTCAGTAAAAGGGGACACACTACATAACTGGCTGCATAGATTTTAGTTTGTGTAGCAGCTAAATGCACATTTTAAGCACAGGTCTTGCACAGTGTTTCTCGACCACTTGTATTTGGATGCTATTACCATAACATTACTTTTATGAGTCACAAAAAGTACAATCATAAGCACAAAATTAAATCATAAGGGAGTAGATTAGGAAAGAAAAGTGAGACCATCGAAAAGCAGAACGGCACTTTAAATATACTTAAAGTGATACTCTAATAACATTTGATTATGAAACTCTGAACACCTGTAGATCTGAAAGGTGGCTGAACAGCGTAAAATCATAGTCCACTTGTCTGCTGCCTGTTTTTATTTAAATCTGTTCACGTTCAATTAGATAGACTCAATGTGTGCCTTCTTGCACAAGCCAGTCTCTTTTTGAGAATCAGTGTTGCTCCAATGTGACTGAAATCCATTCTTCCGCCTAAAAGACCTAAACATGCCTGAACGCTCTGTAGCCTTTGTTTTACTCTACAGGTGGGTCAGAGTTTCATGGGTTCAATTAACTTGAGTATCACTTTAAGTGGGACTGTGAGGGACAATCACTGTGTATAGTAACTCTTGATAGATTATGATAGGATGGTCCGCATTGCTGTTTGGTTAAAGTGTCAAAATGCACAGATCAACTTCACTTTCTACAGTACTGTGTGTGTAAAACGTCAGACTCTTATTTTGTTGCCTTCATTGCCAGAAAGTTAAACAAAACTGGTCAGTCCATCACTATAGATTTATTAAATAGTTAGATATTGTCTGCCTTTTCGCTGTGTGATTTGCTGTTGAAGGGTTGTGACTTTATCCTGTCACAGCCTTTTTACCGAGAGGTCCCTCTACTGTATCAATATTCTTAAAGTGTGCCACTTTAATTGAGTGATCTATAGGTGCAGTGCAACCTAAACTAGTTGATTGTTTTGTGGTGCCTAAAGTATGACTGTATTTTTGAGTATTTTGGTTTTCGAAAAATTTTGTATCATGCTGTTGTCACAGTAAGGATAGCTTATGATTGTATGTTTGAGGAAATTGTGTTTATCAGGCTGGATTTGCTGCAGTTTTTTTTTTTTTTTTTTTTGACAAATTCCGTCATTTTTTTTTCTTTCCCCATGTTAATAATCTCTCATTGGTTGCCTAAGTAGTATGGTGGTGTTCCCAATGAATCGCTGGAAACTCTGTTTTACTCTTTGCTCTTTACTCATGCTTCACCTTGTTTCCCCTTGTACTCTTTGTGCGTGTGAGTGTGTGCGTGTAAGGAAAAGATTCAGTTTTTCAAGTCAGATTAATGTAATGATACAAAAGAAAATCAGTCAACTTCATGGTTCCTACTGATGTGTGTAATTTCATTGTAGCTGCCTTTATCTCTACAAAAGACTTGCAAAGCCCTTAGATTAAAAAAACAAAACAAAAAAAAAAACCTCCTGCAAATACATATCACCACCACATCTTTTAGTGTCTGGTCAACATTTGGGACTGACATATCTTGCCTTGAGCGACAGTAGCTGCACAGTAATACAGGCAGGAAAGAAAGAAAGAACCATTTCTAATATGTAGCAGTCTACATTTGTAGCGTAGAAGACATCTTTGTTTACCTCTGCCATTGTGCATTCAGAAATACACAGCAGTGCCTTTTGTAATTAGGAATATTATCAAGCAGTGTGTGTGAACTTTGAGTATTTGCATCAAATAATTGTAATAATCCTAGTAGCATAAATACTCTGAGAATCCAAAGATGTTTTCCTGGTTTAAAATATCTTTGAGTGGGCATCTTAAATCTGGTTCTTGTATATTTGCACATGATCATAGTTGCCAAATAAAAAAAAAAAGATAATTAATTTAAAAAGAGAATAAAAATAAACCAAAAACATGATGTAAAGTTAAAGAAATATGTGAGCAGTAAATGGGTGTCAGTTTTAAGGATGTCTGTGTTTCTCCCCACATTGTCTGCCTTACATTGTTAGATAACCCATAGTGAGAAGCAGGCCATGTCCATAGCTCAGAGCAGAGCAGTAGCAAACTGCCATAGTGAATTCGAGGTGTGAGACTTCACAGGTTGATGGGCGCACCACCTCTCCAATAGTGCACATCTGTACACACATAAATAAAATGTTTAAAGTGAACACTGCTGGCTCTGTGATCTGTGATAAAGTGTGGAATGTATGTGTGATCTTGTCTGAATGAGCAATTTTCCTCTTTGCCACTCACTACAGTTTAAGTTTGACTCTGCACTGTCGCCCTTTCATTTTATCTTCTTTTTTTCCCCCAGTTATGTCGAGCATTTATTGCATGACTACAAGTACTGCAATGCACATGACTGTTTACTGCTTACTAAAGTTACCTGGATTAACCAGTAGACGATATGTGCATTACAGGGTTTTCGCAAGGGAGAGAAGTGATCATAGAAGAAGTCCAGTGACAAAGTTAAGATATGAAATCAGTCAGATTCACAAGGCACAAGTATGTGATTATAACAGAACAATGAGAGACAAGCGAAGAGGAATAAAGTGTTTGTATTAAAATCATTGTGGCAGAACTGCATTGCCTAATCACTCATTTAAATGGTGTCAGCTCCACATCTTGCCATTGTACATTTGCTGGTAAATTCAACCCATATGTGTTTTCAATTACACTGGGACAAAATTTTAGAGAAAGCTGTTTGTTTCTCAATCATTGTTTTTCATATGGTCATGAATGAGATGTATTATGTATGTTTTGTGCACATCACCCATGTATCATCTATCAACACGTGATCATAATCTGTACACATTTGCACAAAACACTCAGTGTTTGTACATATGCAGTTATTTTATGTCACATATGATTTTTTTTTTATACATGTGCATGTGTCAGATTTGTGAGAAAACAATGAAAAGAGACACGTATTAATGAAGCTGATTCAATGTGTGTCTATTTGAGGAAGTGTGAGTGTTAGGATTTTATTACTCTTTTTTTCAGTATGAGAGAAATAAATTCTCACAGCGGAAAATAGTTGAGTGCACTGTGAAGTAAAGAAAAATTTCTGTTCAACTATGTATGCCCATTTGCGATGTGGCTGTGTTTTATTAAGGCTCACTTATTTCTTGGCACATTTAACGTGATGAAACAAGATGAAGTACATGAGGCTTTATATTCTTAAATACAGCCAAATATTCACATTCCAGATTAAGAAAAGGTTAGTACTTTGCCTTTTACACATACTGGCATCCACTTTGAGCAGTAATGACAAAGACCTTAATAAAACCATAAAAAACACCACTAAAAGACAGACCTTGAAGTGTGAAAAAACAGAAAATAGAAATCTGTCAATTGTAATAATTTTATTGTCGCTGAGTGTTGACTGTTGCATGTTTTTTCCCCAAATTCTGCACACTCTGTGAAGCAGAAAATCACATTAATATTAGAAGAAATCCAGGTATTTCAATTTGACATAGGGGATGGGAGTACTGCAATGTTGTTTTTTCTGTTTAAAGTTAAAAAAAGACTTTTTTAAAAAAAAGTATAACAGTTATCTTAAATATGAGATGCACCTACAATTTAATATTTTATACAATAAAACAGGGAATTTTGTTATCTTAACACAAAATAAGCAACTGTGCAACATTAAACTGCAAGTGTATTGAGTTATATATTATATATAAATGCATGAGTTTAGAGGCTTAGATTGAAAATGATGAAAATGGTGGAAAATATACAATTTATTTGTAGCTCAGATTTAATACAGATGCCGGATGACTAATTCTTAATGTGGCTTCTAAAAGTATGCGCTTGTGTAGATGTCTAGCGGTACTATAGCGCCTCTAGCGGTGAACAGGGGCGGTGTTTTCACGTAGGGCGTGATTGCGCGGCCCCTCCCCCTCCACAGTCGATCTGGAAAAGAAAAAAAAACTTTTTTGTATCGAAGGAATCAACAGCCGCCATCTTGTCGTGGCTCGGAATTAGGATTTCGGTCCAACGCTGGTTTTAACGTAGAAATCGAGCATCCTTACCACGATATGACAGCGCCCTTCCCCTGAAAACGAAATCTTAACGTCGCCTTGGAGACATTTTGTGCGAAAAAACGGGAATTTGATCGGTGGTCGTCGGGCAGAAAGGCTCCGTATATCTGATTTCCCCTTCAGAGTGCGGCGATTCAGCCCCTGTCGCCGTTCGGGAGCAGTATTGTTTACCGTGGGCAAGCGGAGACAAGATCGTGACTTTCGAAGTGATTTGCAAAAATACGACATTTTTATGCAATTGTGCATTTTTGTGGAGCTTCGCGCGATTTTTGCATGAAGAAATTTGACGTCACGCAAAATGGGTTGTTTGAACATCTAGAATTTTTCACCTGGAATGCAGCAGTTCACCTGATTATACTGGATTGATATTTTGAAGTTCGATTTTTACATGGGGAATATTTTATTTTGCTTTATTTAACGATAATAATGTGGGTGTTGGGTGTTGGATTATCATGGGGTGAATGGCGGTGGCGAAGCGGGGCGCTATTGCATCTCTTTTGAAAGGCACTGACTCTCAGAGCAAGGAGTAGCTAACGCTAACAGTTAACTTAGCTGGTAGCAGGCAATTAGCTAGCTATTAGCCAGTTAGCTAACGTTAGCAGGCTGCCAGCTTGCTAATGTGCAAAGGTTCGGCTTAATAGAACTTCCCTCATATTTCAC
The DNA here is from genome assembly GCA_029814645.1 of Fowleria isostigma. NCBI lineage: Eukaryota > Metazoa > Chordata > Actinopteri > Kurtiformes > Apogonidae > Fowleria > Fowleria isostigma. Next base: position 20,386,326 of record JAPTGZ010000001.1, on the reverse strand, counting down.
AAAATATAACTTGAGCAACCAGCCGTAAAACAACAGCTATGGCTGAAAACCTGCTGGACGTCGGACCTCCCAACTCCAAGCGGCCGAAGCTGAATTCACCTGCCCTGTCAGCGTCTGATGGACCAGGTACAGGCCTCAACTTTGCACTCATGTAAACACCGATATTAACATTTTCACCCAACACTCCTCCCACTGGGCCTTGAAATTCATTGCAGCTCGGTTTAAAGTTGTCAGTTAGCGTGTTGACCCGGCCGGTGTGTCAGTAGTCGTTGCCATGGCTTTACTGCAGTCTAGTGGTGCCTATCTTATGAGGGTACCTCTACCGTGCATATGCACTTGTCAGTTTTCTACTGTCGGTACACATAGCAAACGTCACATCAAGCCATTGCAACCGTGCAGAGAAGTATGACGCAATGGACCTCAGCAACCCAGCAAACTAACGCCTTGCTACACCATTTTCAACAAAAAAGTAATCAGTATGAACTCAGCATTGTATGGATTGTGCAGATCTACTGCTTTAGGCTGCTTCAGTGTAGCTTAAAGGGCTTTGGTAAACCTAACCTAGAGTATACACTCCTTTATTAATGTAAAAAACTTTTTTTTTTTTTTTTTTTTTTTACGGTTGCAACTTAAAAGTGAACAACCTGCACTATTGTGAAAGATTTTATTCACTGATGAATCCTGTAGAGGACAGCCTTGTTATCTCATAGTTTTATACATTTGTAATATGTAAAAGCAGGTGTGGCTTGCACAGAGACAATAAGAGTTTTAATTATATTACTCACACTAATTTCGGTGCTAAAAACACACCCACACTAAAGTCATATGCTACAATGCTACTCTGATGCAGTACTTTCAGCCATGAAGGTGAATCTCATATACTAGTCAAATTGCTTGGTTATCACTGCTAAGTGGCCCGATTCATTTGACTGATTCAAGATTATTTGTTGACTTTATTGTTGAAGTCTGAATTGGGCACTAATTACTTATTACATTGATGCTGTTGGTCATTACCAAAGACTTCAAAACATGAATTAGCCAAAGCTCAGTCTTCTGCTTGGCCACAGAACCCCCAAGTAAGCCTATGATTCCATGAACCAATCTGGATAGCACTGGACAGCCATTGATTTTGCACCAAATATTTTATTTGCTGAAGGGATTACTTCATAGTTTTTGCATGGTTGTCTGTGGAATTTCCTACTGAAGACATATTGTGTAGAAATTAAATATGCATGCGACAGAAACCTGTGACAAAATCTGTATTCATGTTCTGTTAAGGGTGGATTAATGAATACTGTTGATTGTGAAGTCATACCCATTCATCACTGTATTTTTAAAATAACATAACTTGTGTAGTTATGAGTTATTTATCCTTAACACTTTATAAACTTACAGCTGATAATTGAACAAATCCACATATAGAACAGTTACACACGTTTGGAAAATGAAGGCACTGAATAAAGTTTCTTGTTAACCTGCATTTATTTTCAGATTATATGATGAACTTTTAAATACAAGCTGGGATTCATGGAGCACAGACCTCTTCCAATGATCCACAGCCTTGGAGAAGCCTTTTACTGTCTTACTTTCATGCAAAAAGAGGAGGAAAAAAAGTTCAGTTGTCTTTGTTGATCTGTTGCAAAAAAATTAAAGAGTTAATCCGTAGTCTATGTTTGTCCTTTTGAAGAAGTTTAATTTTAAAAAATTTAAGGGTACTTAATTTGGTTAAACAGTTATGTTGCAAATAATGTGTGTAACAGTGTTATTTTCGGTTTAACTCAGTTTACTTGGTAAACAAGGAAAATGCACAGACTACCAATAATGTTGTAAATTTAAACTCAGATATGCAAACTTGAAGTAGGTTAAAAGATACAAAAAACTTCTAAAAAAAAAAAAAAAGACAAAAAACCCCCAGAAAAATTAACAACTTCCATTTTACATGTGTTATGTAATTCACCTCACTGCTTTGTCAAATTAATCCACAACCTTTTAAAACTATATTAAATTGATTTGATTAATTGTGCAGCTCTTTCAAAAAGTCAGTGCAATACTTTTTTGCTACTCTGTGAGCAGATTTACCAGCGTAATGAAAAAAAAACCCTGAATCGTGTAAGTTATGAACGAGAAAAATTATTATTTACCTAAAGTTAATCGCTAGGTTAAAGGTGCGGATGACTTTCATCACCAATTTTTTTATTAAATCTGTGAAACCCCAGTCATAGCCTAAGTGTCACTAATCTTTAAGTCTTAAGTAGCATTTCTGGAAATTGTTGCAGCATACATAGTGGGAATTGGAGTTTCACACATAGAAAACCCGCTGGCTTTCAACTTGTCAACATGTTTTTTGTTGCGGCTGCTGTGTGGAGCTCCAATTCCCACAATGCATGCCACGACAAATTTCCAAAAATGCCTGACTTACCTGCCGGTAATGTTTGTAAACACTTGGACTTGTTTATGGGGAGTTCACTTTGAAATCGTACACTGTGAGGGAAGAGATTCAGGGACTTATGAATGTGTGATACTTGGATACTTGCAAAGTAGTTATCTTTCAGCAAAATTCACCGTTTTGAACTCAAAAATGTTGGCAAGCCACATGGAGCATATAAATGGGGGGGGGGGGTCTCTGGAGGTAGCCCACATTTATGGTGTCAAGCAAGTTCGTCTACCAGTGGAGTGAGGGGGATGTATTTTTTTTTCTCAAACTAGTATTATTAACCAATTAGAAGTAGAGTTGGGGCGGGTTGGAGAAAGACATTCAGAGCTGCAGTTGAGTCCATATTAGTAAGATATATTTGCCATAGAACACCGGAGTAGACCGTAATTGGGAGCATGGAGAAAAAGTTTATGAAACCCGGTGAAGACATCCTTATTGAAAAAGGACTTAAAAATAAACAGCGCTGGGCTTAGGTGGAAGAGATGGGCAGAGACGGAAGCTCTTTGGGAGCGGATGTAAAAAAATAAGGGAACAAGTTTGTTTCTGTTGCTTGTTTCTGCACTGTGTGCTCGCGAAAGTTAATGTACGCCACAAGTTGAAAAAGAGCGCCGTCTCATCATGAGACTGATCACGGTCATAGAGCTGCTGTCTGCGCTCTGAAACGCGCAAGCCATTTTCCGGGATCAACAGCCACAGCTGAGATACTGCCATCAATGGCTGACTGGGTTGGTGATATAAAAATATGCAAGTGCGCGTTTATTACGGAACACGACCTGTTGTTCACCGTATCACAACCACTTGTAAATCTAGGCAAAAAATTAGCGGAAGACGCTAAATCAAAATTGCCCATGTCAAATCAGCATGTATCAATATAAACACATATGACCTGTCAGCAGCATAATGTTGATGAAGCCACAGGCCAGTCTGAGTTTGTAAAAGTACATATCTGAAGTAGTTGGCCTAGTCACCCCGCAAAAATAAGTTTAGGCTCAGGATTATTTTTCACTTTAAACCCTGCGTATATTTGGGATCACTACAACAATATACATGTTAAATTTATTTATCCGGTTGACATAGTTTTTGTCAAATAAAGTGAATGGATGTATGATTAGTTTATGTTCTGTGTTTCTGTGTCAGTTACACAGTATTTGTTAATTGCAAATTCCAATGTACATGATATAAGATGAATTTGTTTTTTGATCAACTTTAGATAAATTGCTGCATACTAGTATTTGCATTACTACAATTGAAATCTAGTACTGTCACATAATGGATTTACATTCAAGCTGTACTCAGTGTACCTCCCCCGTGCAGAATGTACCCCATGACAATAACACTAATGCATAGGAGTGCAACAAAATATTGATATGGCAAAATATTTAATCTTACGATTGATTATCGATTCGCTCTTGCGCCTATTGATTTTTTTTTTTTTTTAGGCTATTATTATTATTCAAGTATTGCTGCTATAAAGCTCTTTCCCTTCACTTCCCCCAGTGTGTGGAGTCACTGTTTTACTTTTCCCAAAATTGGGCGGAAGTCACAGAAGAAGAAAAACAAACAACAGTGTTAATATATACTAGCAGTAAAGTTAAACTGAAAGATGTAGCATTTGCATCGATAAATCCAAAGTGCGGACTTACTTTGGCTTTTATAGTGTGGATGGTACAAAGCTGAATAAGGACTTTACAGTATGTATGAAGTATGAACTCTCTTATGAAAATACGATACACGAGGAACATGTACATGTAGAAACATGAGACAACATGTTTATAAATGAGTTTAAATCAGACTGATCTGATGAGACGGCGTTATCACACCAGTCCTTATGACGTTTGCCATGCTATACGTACACATTTTCTATTGTTCACGTTATTCAATGCCATTTGATGGAGGTCAGTCTCCACCAAGATCTCCGGTTCACTTAACATTAACCCTCAGTGCACTGTATTTAATCATCCATTCAGATTTGACAGGTTAATAACAGCATGTCAGGTGTGAAAGCCTATGTGAACAGATAGCACATCAATTAAATGTGGTGTGTATATGCGAGTCATGATACGTTGTTTAAAATAGTGTCACTGTCAGATATGTAAAAAATCTTTTTTCCAGTTCTGTTGAACTAAAATATTGTCATTGTTTTTGCTCTATTGTTGTTTGTGTTCTGTTAAATTATGCTAAAAAAAATATAAGCAATGATATATTTTTTTTTACCTCCGCCAAGGACGTTATGTTTTTGTCTGCGTTTTTCTGTCTGTTTTGTCTGTCTCTTAGCAACTTTACGCAAAAACTACTAAACAGATTTTAATGAAACTTTCAGGACATAATGGAAATGACACAAGGAACAATCAATTAGATTTTGGGAGTGATCCAACATTTTACTCTCGTCCAAATGTGCTAATTCGGTTAGAGTTGTGCTAGTTATGGTCTCTCCTCTCTCATCCATGCGGGTGTGGGCGGGGCTACCTGCACTTCACTTCCTGCGTGCGGCAGGGGGAGGGGCCAGGTACCAGGGCAGTGCGCTCCACACAGTCTGTCTGTTAGCAACTTTACTTCAAAATATATACAAATAAATGTAGGCTTATTACTTTGGTGTGACTCACAATATGGGGGGAACTATCATGCTTGGTGGAGGTCTGTGCTCTCCGGGTCTTTTTCTAGTTTTTGTTTTTTTTTCACCCCTATAAGCACAGGGGTATATTGTAAGAGCAATATATTAATAATCGCAGTATCACAATATCGAGATATTATTGTTGTGAGCCATGTATGACGTATCGTATCGTGAGCTACCCTGAGATTCTCAGCCCTAGTAATGCATATATCAAAAATAATTTTTTGTACATCTTTATATATTAAACACAGTCCTGTCATTTATTTTTCATTTACTACAGTAAATTTCACTTCATTTGGATATTCAAAACTACATAGGTAATGGGGGTAAAAAAAAAAAAAGTTTTTTTTTTTTTTTTACATTTCTTCTCAGTACACACTAGGTTGCTGCATTTCTGTGTTAAAATGGATTTTTGTGGGGTGGGGGGTTAGTTGGGCAGTCCCCAGGTGACAATTTGTCACCTTTTTCAGGCCCTCTGAGTTTGCGGTCTACTTAGGCTACGACTCAGGTTTTACAGATTAAATAAAAAATTGGTGATGAATGTCATCCACAGCTTTAAAGGAGTGAGATTTAGCTTTTTTTTTTTTTTTTTTAAATGGAATTATGCAATGTAAACCATTTCCCTGTGGCCTGCGTAAACTACAAATGCAATGCTTGGGTCAGAATTAATTTATTAAACACAGGGCTATCTTCAACCCTATTTCTGAGGATAGGAGATGGGTCGTTTTGAGCGCTGGCCCCTTAAATACAAATGAGCCACTTCACTCTGACTTGCAATTATGGAAAACAATTATGGCGTACTCTGAAAAATGTTTGTCGAACCACTCGACTTTTGCCAAAATGAATGTGAAGATAGCTCTGCAGCACCCAGAGGGTTCACATTCAAATTTTATGAACTAATAGGGTCCAAACACGCAAATAAATGAACCAAAGACTAATAAAAGTGGGTTTAGCAAAATATGACCCCTTTAAATGTCACTACTGAAATTTATGTAAATTATAGGGGCATTCAGGAAGACCTAATTGCATATGTAGAATGTGATATTCATAATTATCTCTCCATTAGCAGTTAATCGCATAAAAATGAGAACTGTTATTTTTGCTCAGACCCAAGATTTGTGATGGTTTGACAGCCTTTTGGAATGTCACATGTAAAGGTTACTGTGATATGTTGAACAGTTTTAGTTCAACGGTTGACTGGATTTGAGTTGTACTGTGATTTTCTCTATTTATGTATCTCACCTGTTAACCAGAAAGAGCTAATTAGCATATTAGAGCTACTACTGACTCTAATAAACTACAGAATGCTCTACAAATATATGGGAGCAATCATCTTAATTGCTGTTGGCTCTGTTTCATCACTACCATAAGTGAAGCTGTAAATACGTATCTCATTGTCGCTGATGTAATTCATATGTTAAGGCACTCAAAAAGTCTGATATTTAGAATAGAAATACAGACAGGTGTTGCTTTTGAAACAATACACTGTTCCATCCCACAGCACTTCTCAAAACTGCAGAAGTTTCAGCCCATCATTTACTGGAGCTTTGCAACTTGCATCTTGTCTCATCATGAACCTTTGGTCTGGACTTGGTTTTAGAACAAGACACCTGGAAATGCATGTTTTTATCGTCCACCATAGGTGAACGTGGTGGTATTAGGGCTGCACAGTATTGGTAAAACTTACGATAAAGGTGTACAACACTGCAATATTTTTTATGTATCTAAAGAAATACCAATTTCGTCAACATAGGAAACTTTTTTTAACAATGTTAAAATGAGCCAATTGTTTGTGTGTGGACTCAATTATTTATCATTTAAGACAAAATACTGTACTGCTACAATCAAGAACACAATTTGGTGGTAGAACCTGGTGCTGCTGTTACCATAGATCTTCATACACAAACAGTCAAATATTTTGTCATTCACATATAACAATGTGTAAATGACACGGATGTATTTCATAATTAAGTGTCTAAGTACCGCCATGGAAGAGCATAAACTAAACAATATTCTATTACTTTCCTGGTTTGGTAAATACTGCATATGAAAATAAAATCTATCAATATACCGTAAGTGTTCAGGCCTTGGACAGAGTTATGCTCTAAAAATATTTACATTTTTTCAACAAAAACATGTAAACTTTTATTCAACCAGCAGCAGTAGCATTATTTCAGTTTTGTTTTTTTTGTTTTTTTTTTGGTCAAAAAAATTTGTGTGTTAGAATGGTAGAGAAAAATACTCTGGTACCCCATAGTGTGTAAAATAGAAAGTTAATGATCAAAAAAAGAAAATAAATTATTGCATGTCTTTGCCATATGAATATTGCATACTCTGTTATCGGAATATCTATATTTGTGCAATATATTGTGCAGCCTTAGTGGGTATACAGTTTGTTGCATTGTGCAGCTTCATCACACGATGCCACTAAATATTACCCTCCAAACCTGTAAATTGAAAGATTAAAATTCTCATTTACTGTAAAGGTGAGTATGAGTGCCATTAATGTTTTATAAAACTTACTGATGTCAAAAAGGCACATTGTCTGACTGTAAGCAAAGTACCTTGAATATCTAGTATCCCAGTGTTGCTCCTTAGTTGAAAATAAAACAAGTGCAATAAGTTACTTCCTGAATCATTAGTGATGCCGTGTTTAGAATCTATTTAATATGCAGTGCTTGCATATTTTAAACGTAAAAATATATCAAGTCAGTACTTTCCAAAAATTGATGAAGTTAGCTTTAACCCACTTCCATGAAATGCAAGGTGTGATGCGTTTGACTCTTGGGAGTAGTTTGGTCTACAGTTATCTACCAAGAATATTGCTTTTCAATTGTGTCCCAAAAATAAGTGTTATATGTGGGTCATTCCAGAATCTTAATCCTATATAATAATGCTATAGAATCATATAACCCATGTGGACCATGCTCTATTCTTTATAGGGTATAATGTTAATTCGTATTTGTTGGCAAGTAATTTCTCAGGAGTAACACTCATGTCCATTGTGTGGCACATGTTCTTTGAACTTGATTTTTGACTAATCTGCAAGAAAGTTAAGTTGGACAAACCCCAACAGTCAACAACAATGAATTACAGTGCCCATCGTACAAGCCAGAGGCACCACATGTCTCCAGTGATCAATCATTAAACCTTCCCCGCCTCCCCTTTATAGTTTTCCCCCATTGCAAATGGGACCTGGGAACCCCATGGGAGTGTACTGAGCAGCATTATTATTGGCTGTAAATTACTATGGATAAAGACTTTGCTGTCACTTTTAATGGCCGTCATGCATATAGCTTTGTGAGTAGTACCCCCATGTCCTAACATTTGGCCTTTGCCTTTTGCAGTAGAACCCAGCTTGAGCTGCTCATCCCTTGCTGCGGTGTAAGGTAGCATGTTTTGATGGAGTGATAGTATAATTATGTGTGCAGCTAGCTTGCACTGACTTTGGTTTCTAGAAGCAGTCAAGTATATTGTGCACTTGGGGAGGGGGTTCTTTTAAATTGCCGTGGCACAGAGCAAACACGTGCCCCCTGTCTCTTTATTCAGGCCATCTGTCACCCTGCATGGTCCCTTGGCTCCCCCTCGCCCCTCTATCCGAAAGCAGTCTACCGTCAGGGGGCAGGTTTAATTAAAATGCTTTGACATTGTAATGACTTATTTCAGCTTCGGACAATAACTATACCCGCCAGAATTGTTACCGCACACCCAGCGGTGCTGTATTCTGAGAGGTGGCCTTTTGATCATCGTCTTCATAATCATAAAACTTGCTCTCCGTAACTAATACATTCTTTCTCTTGCAGTCTAAAGATGTTCATGTGTACATGCATTTGAGACTATAACGTGGATATTGTATATATACAGTGCTGAGATCTTGTAGTTCACATTCATCTGTCAGCAATAGCCATTACAGCGAACACCCTTCACTTCCTTTGTCCAAGTGCTTGCCTGTCACTGCACAAATGGCACTTTTAATGTCTATCGGCCCGACAGTCGGCTCATGACGCAGCTGCTAATGGAACCATTTATGCTCCTGCCTGCAGGCAACCAGAAAACCCTGGGAAAAAAACAGGGTGTGCAGCAGAGTAGAAACAGGGTGATGAAGGTCACTGTGTCTAATCACCCGCCTGTCCCTCTTACAGCATACATGGCCTCTCCTTATTTTGCTGCACATGCTAGTTTCTCCAGACACTACTTGTTGCAATTGCCAGAGTTTGTGTTCAACTGACTTTCTTTTATTGTAGCGTGTTTGTTGTTTTCACTTAGACCATCATTGGTGTGTAATGTAGAGGATAAAAGACAGTTGACACAAGTGCCGCATTATCCATATAGAGACTGGAATACATTTTTAGCAACATGCTAAAAACTGCTCTTCCAAATATTATGACCCTATTGTAAATTGAGTTGATCTAAATGTTTTTTGGTATTTCTGATCTGCACCCAGGTACTTGGCTCAGACTGATTTCAATAAATGGCGTATGTCACGCCACTTCTTATGGCATTTGGCGTGCTATATGCATTTTCAACCTTGTGCGTGTTATTCAGTGCCATTTGGTTGTGTGTCAGTTTATGCCAAGATCTCCAGTTTGCATAACCCCTAACATAACCTCAACCGTAGCTCTAACGCTCAGTGCATGATATTTGACACATCGATTCAAGTTAGACAGGGGTCTAGTAACAGTGAGAAAATACGCGTGGAAAAACTTACAATGCATATAGATAAAATGGCAATTGAAAGTGGCATACATGTTTGTGCGAGTCATATCACGTTGCTTGACTAGAGAACCGAACTTTGTTCAGTAACTTCAGTCGGATTTGAAGTAAAGGTTTGGATGATTTTAAAGACTGTGGGTATGATATGTGTTGCAATCTGTTAGAATGAGAAACAAGTATTTGAGCACAGATATTCATGGAGAAGAATGTTCAAGAAGTTATAATGAATACTACAGAATATATCACATTATGACAATAAAGCTACAAATGGGAAAAAAATGGTGATTGACATTATATAGCAAATAACTGTGAATACAATCTAAATCACTATTTTTAAAATGGTCTAGTCTGTGTTTTGACTGCCTTTTCTTTAGCTGTTATGAGCAGTTACCTGTATTCAAAGCGGTTATCAACTTTGAAGTGTACTTGACCACAGATATCCCATTTGTTTACATTCCAAACTGAAACCTAAATGAAACTAGCACCTGTTTTTGAATTCCACACAGCGGCCACAAACATGTAAAAGGCTACATTGCTTCTCGCGACAGCGGCTGCATGGAATTCTGAAAAAAACCGAATGACTGTTTCGGTGCAAAGTGGCACACAGCAATGTTCATTGGATCAACCCACTGTTTTCTGGAAATTGAAAGTATCCCTCAGATTTACAAATTTTTCTGACAGTTGATGTGTTTGAGGTTTTCTATCCATTTTCCTTCTGTTGTGACTGTAGTAAGAAGTTAACTGGAAACTGACTTGCTGGTCTGTCAAGATCAGAAGTACGTCACGGAGCTGGTACACAGAGCCTATTTGAGTATAAAAAAGGTGTTAATTGGGCAATGGCCTTAAAGCTGCAGGTGACTTTCATCACCAATTTTTCATTAAATCTGTAAAACCGAAGTCATAGCCCAAGCATCACAAATCCATCAGTCTTTCTTTGATTCAGCACCTGAACTTCCCTCACAGTGAACATTTTTTCAAGTTACTCCACCATTAACAAATCCATGTGTTTACAAACACTGCCAGTAGGTCACTTGTGTCTTTTTGGAAATTTGTTGTGATGTTGCATTGTGGGAAGCATAGCTCCATGCAGCTGCAGTAGTAGCAACAAAAAAAATCAAGCAAGTGAAAGCCAGCTGGTTCTCTCTGTGTGGAATTCTGCTTCTCACAATGCAATGCTGCAACAAATTTCCGGAAATGCCCGATATCCCGGTGATCATTTGTAAACATGTAGACTTGTTTATGGTGGAGTTTGTTTTGAAATTGTTCACCATGAGGGAAGAGATTCAGGTGCGTTATCACAGAAAGGATTCGTGATACTTCGCCTATGACTTGGGTTTTACAGATTTGATGAAAAATTGGTAACGAAAGTCATCAGGTCTCAACCCACATGAAATCCTTGGAGAGACTTTTGTTGTGTAGATCTGTGTTTTTCTTTACCATTGTCTTAACACCTTATGAGGAGGCTGTGTTGTGGAGGAAAGATTTTCATCCCTCACAGACCTTGAGAATTAATACCAATGCCACCCAAGTTGTTCTGGCATCACTTGGTGGCCAAACATTACATTTGCCAGCTGCTTACAATTAATGCAAAGCATAGTATAATTACATGCAGTGTTTTTGGTTCTTTTTTTTTTTTTTTTTTTTTTTTTGGGCCATAAAAAGCACATAAAATCTGATTCTTATCTTAAAGAGGGGTAAAACTAACCTGTCTCATGATGGTCTAACATTGTACAGCAGAATCTCATCAATTAAAAATCTTTCTTGAAACAATTTAATTGAAACTGCTTTCTAAAACTGGAATTAGGGCTGCACAATTAATCAATTTTAAATCGAAATTCAATTTT
>JAPTGZ010000001.1:20322909-20338949 GCA_029814645.1 Fowleria isostigma | reverse complement strand
CGCAGGGCTGACATATAGAGACAAACAATCACTCTCACATTCACACCTATGGACAATTTAGATTAATCAATTAACTTGTGCATGTATTTGGATGGTGGGAGGAAACCGGAGTACCCGGAGAAAACCCACGTAGACACGGGGAGAACATGCAAACTTCACACAGATGGTGCTGGGATCGAACCCAGGACCTTTTTGCTGTGAGACATAAGTGCTAACCACTACAACACCATTTATATATATATATATATGTATGTGTGTATATATATATATATTACATACATACATACATACATACATATATGTGTGTAATGTATATATTTCATACTGTATCTGGTATGTGTTAAGTTAGTTTAAAGTGGCATTAAAAAGTATTAAATTAGACTTGCTGATACCTGCAGAAACCCTGAATGATTTATTAACCCTGCTGTTATAGAATATGATGAAGCCCATGTGGTTAATTATGAGTTATGTTATATTTCCTGTGTTCAGGAGGAGATACACATGTATGTAGAACTAGAGTAACTACAGTTGACTAAATGGGTCTAGGTCAATTGTCAAGGTCAGGAATAATCTAATTACATTACATTATGGGACAAAGAAAAATTAAATTTTGATCAAAACTCATCTGAGTTCATTCTAATTCACCAGATACATGCATAGTATTACAGTCTACACAAAGACTTTTACCTTGAAAGGTTGAAGGTCACATGATTTTGTCAACTGTTGGTTCAAGCAAGTGATAAAATGCATGAAGGGAAATTGTGGAAGAAGCCAATGTGACTGCTGAGGATGGTATGCCATCCTGGGGATGTAGTTGCTTTAATGGAGGTTTACACACTCTGAGTTGTTTTAAGTCTTACTTGTCCCCTCTCTATTCATATTAATTTCAGTGTTTGTTTTTCAAACAAGATATCTGCATGACTTTTTATTAATTATTGTATTATTATTTTTTCCGAACTTGTTCTATAGACTGACGATGACTCTGGTTCAATTCTGGTGAAGAAGGAGGAGCCAGAGGAGAAGCAGGAACCAATGGAGGTGGAGGAGAAAAAACCGGAAATGAAGACGGAACCCAAAGATGAAGAAGAGGGTGGAGCCAACAGCACAACCTCCTCATCACCCTCTCAGTCACGGAGGAAAAGTGAGTGATGCTGAGACTTGAATTTGTACATGGAATTTACTTATTGTGTAGGTTTGGTGTTAGGAGGGCTGTCAGCTGATTAATGAAAATAGTAATTGCACAATTTATTGTATTAATTGACTAATTGTAACATGATTTGTAATTAAATACAAATCAGATTTTTTGGATATCTGTTTACTTCTAAAGACAGCTTATCAACAAGTTGAAAGTCCAGATTGATTTATGTGCGTATTTTACTGCCTAGAAACTTTTTTTAATTTAGTCTTTGAAGTATTGAGGGCCACTCAAGCATAAAACAAACAGGAAAAGACAATCTAGCAATAAAAAGGAAATGCACCGTGGTTACTAATTCAGCAAACACACCCTGTTTGCTGAATTAGTAAATGTCAAACACAACCTCTACAACTCACATTATACCATCCACTTACTGTTAGTAAGATTATAGATGACTAGAACTAATTACTACTGGCCACATTAGGAATCACAAGGTTGCAGTTGACCAACTGGTCAGCAGTTGCACCTTATAATATTAGTTTTTTTTTTTGTTTTTTTTTTTTCTGAAGCTGATTTTTTTTATTCTTTCATAAATGTGTGATAGAGGATGAGCTATATTCATGTTTCAACTGAGACGCAGGTTGTTCCTTCTTTACTTGACAGATTGTTTCTCTTTTACATGTCGTTGTTTGGTGTACTCAAACTGCCCTCCATTTGTCTATTTCAGTCTTTAAGCCTGAGGAGTTGCGTCAGGCTCTGATGCCGACACTAGAGTCTCTGTACAGGCAGGACCCTGAGTCACTGCCCTTTAGACAGCCAGTCGACCCCATGCTCCTGGGCATCCCGGTATGTCTTCCTTCTTTAAAAAAGGGGGGAAAAAAATTTAACAACTCGTGGGAGTATCATATATGATGTTTCTCACTTGTATCCTTTTTCCAATCTACAGGACTACTTTGACATTGTTAAGAACCCAATAGACCTGTCAACAATAAAGCGCAAGCTTGACACAGGCCAATACCAAGAGCCTTGGCAGTATGTTGACGATGTCTGGCTGATGTTTAATAATGCTTGGCTCTACAACCGAAAGACCTCCCGAGTCTACAAGTACTGCTCCAAACTGGCTGAGGTGTTCGAGTCTGAGATTGACCCCGTTATGCAGGGTCTGGGTTACTGCTGTGGGAGGAAGGTGAGCTATAAGATCCATAGACCTGTAAACCACAAGACGAAGGGAGTAGAATCTGAAGGCTTTAATATAAGCCATATGTTTTTGCCACAAAAACAAATTTTTTTTATGATTGTGGTTACTAATTTTTTTAGTTAACTTCATTTGACATAATTCCGGATGAGCATGTTACTATGTATTGATGAATATATTGGCGTTCATAATCACATCCAAGTAAAGATAATGCTTTCAGCTGAAAATTAGGCAAATGTGAACTACTAAACCAAACTTCAGTCTCTTAAGTAGTTTACTTCGTACATTTGATGGAAAAGATTTATCAAATGATTATTGTGTGATTGAAATTCTTCTGACCTCTTTGTCATTTCACTTTTATTTGCAGTATGAGTTCTCCCCTCAAACCCTCTGTTGCTATGGCAAACAGCTCTGCACCATACCTACTGGAGGCACATACTATAGTTACCAGAACAGGTACCTTTTTATATATATTACTGTGGTGCTGTGTCTACTTTGCAGTTACAGGGACTAAAACTCAACTATATGTTGGTTATAATATAATGTTTTACTAGCAAGAGTTTTAATCTCCCAGAATCCTTTCATACATGCCACACATTTGCATGCACAGCTGCCTATTAAGTGTTTAGAGGAGCAATAAGTGCAGCCATTTGATCAGTATTACCCATCGCCTGTAGCCTGGGATCTGTTCCTCTTTGGCTCTAGCGGAGCCAGTGTGATCCAGACAGCAGTGTCATCCTTACAGCTATGGTTTTAATGACTCTTCCTCCAGGTCTTGGCACAGTGTGAGATTACAGAACATTGGTGTTTATTAACAACCAGGTTTTAGCATTGCACATAAAGAGAAATGCCCTAAATGTCTGAAGCCCTCAAGAATGGCACTCACCAAAAGCAACAGAGCAGTCCGTTTTATTTCCTTGCTCAGCATCCAAAGAGGAACTGGGTGAAATCAGCATCGGCGCTCTCTTTTTCTTTTTTTTTTTTTCTTTTTTTTTAAATGGCAGATGAATATATAACACTTTGGTTAAGACCACAAATAGCTTTCATCATTGCCATTTACTCTCCATTGAAAGCCAGCCGATGATGGCTTGTGCCATGTTCCCTTGCACCCTCTGCTGCATGAACTATGCAACTGCAGGCCTTTTTTTCGTCTGACTTGACACCTTTGAGATTGGAGTAGCGTAGCAGCAGAAGTGATAGAGCACAGTCTGACAGGCAGCGTTAAGTCTCTCACGGCAGTCTACTTACACTCAACAGGAGCCTGGGGATTCCCTGCTCTGTTACAAAACAAAAATCGGGGGTTATTCTTTTTCTATGTAGCTGTACCGGATACACACACATACTACTCATACTAACTATTGCATTTTTTATTGGTGTACTTGAATGGTAACAAGTACTTGAGAGTTGAGCTAAAATGAAAGTTTCCTCACACCCTTTTAAAATTCCTAGTTTCAATATAATATAATTTTATGATGTACAAGTTAAACAAGTCCAAAGAATTAATTGGTCGACAGCAACTGCACACCTTAAGAATGAGGTTCCCAGGGGAACAAAGCATGACATAGATGCTAAATTGCATTCAAAATTATCTTAATAAGGTTAAATATATGCTTCATTGTAATCAAGAGAAACATCATTAACTTGTCTGTATCCAGCTATGTTTCACATGATGAACATGCCAATAATTGAACTTGAATTTTGCAGGTATCATTTCTGTGAAAAGTGCTTCAATGAGATCCAGGGGGAGAGTGTGACATTAGGAGATGATCCTGCACAACCACAGACGTAAGTATACCTTTTCTAAATAAATGAAAAGCCCCAAATTTTTTCTTCTGACCATATTTGTAGCGGAGCCCCAAAAGCATAAGAACTGAAGTGTACACTCCATTCAAAGTTTTAGTTTATCTTCTAGCCCACCATCTTTGCGTAGCTTACAGTTTTCCCTTCCTTACCATTCCTCATTTGATATTGAATTGCATATTGTGATCCCATGTAATGTTCAATTAAAAATGTATCAGTTTATAATAAAATGGCAAGTTTTGTCCTAACTATGAGAAGTGAAATTTCTGTCAATACAAAACAGATTTTAAGATTTGACAAGATCTTTGATTTCAGTTGCAGACATTAAATCATGGTTCATAAATGGTGCCCTGCTTATTTTTGGGGGTCTTATATGTTTGTTCTTCATGCTGCACAGAAAGTGAGGCCGTATGCTGGCCTCGTCTAAGACTGGAAAAAAAAAAATGCGCCAGTTTTTCCATCAGATTATACTTTTTGTTTACCCTGTTTTATTCTCTGCATCTTTTGTCTCTCTTTTTTTTGTGACACTGAAGGATGATTTCAAAAGACCAGTTTGAAAGAAAAAAGAATGACGTACTCGACCCTGAACCGTAAGTACAGACTCAAACCTGCAGTGTCTGTGTGTGACAAAGCCGTATTTGTGATGAATAATAGGCTTTTTCCTTTTTCCAATGTTTGTGTTCCTGGTGATTTTTTAAAAACATTCTTTGTGCCACTCACATCTGGCTTTGCTTTTGTGCTTTTGGTGCATAGACTGCATATTTTCACTCTGAAGCCCTCTGATCAATCACTTGGCTTTCCTTGAAACCCCAAGGCAACTCAGCAGCGCCACCTGCTGCAGGGAACAGTGTGTCCATACCTTGTGTCCAATAAGAGTTTTTCATCTTTCTCCCTGATTTATTAAATAAGACTCTTATGAAACATTTCAAACCTCCTACAAAGGCGTTCTTGCATTGGCTGGCTTGCAAGTGCGTAACGACTGGAGGAACATGAACTCGAATGGAGATGTCTGTGTTACTTACTGCCTCAGCAGTTATGACATCAACATTCAGACATAAAATAGCTGTCAGAAATCATACATTGACCCTTTGACAAAAACTGATTAGTAAAAAAATAAAGAATTAATTTTACTTTTGTTTGTTTATGTTTTTTAAGGTTTGTTGAATGTAAAGATTGTGGACGGAAGATGCACCAGATATGCGTTTTACACTATGAGGTCATTTGGCCGTCTGGGTAAGACAACAGCACTTACTTTAACCATACCCTATCCATATATGGCAAATAGTGGAAAAATGTAATATGTCACCCAATGTCTCCCTTTTTTCCAGATTCATTTGTGACAACTGCTTGAAGAAGAGTGGAAAATCACGCAAGGAAAACAAGTTTTCTGCAAAACGTGAGTTTTCACATGGATCATCTTTCCCGTAATGTTGAGAACAGTAACAATTTATTGCAGTGTTGTTTCCTAGGCACCGAACACACAGGACATTAAATATCTATCTATCTGCATATGGGCTGCATGTGTCTCTCAGTGGCTCCCTTTTATTGACTGTAATTTTTTTTTTCTTGGTTTTGTGGGGTCACTCATATTCACTGTTTTGTGGTGTCTGTAGCTCAAATGTTTTTGACCTTTATGGCATTTAGGACACGCCAATCCAGGCTCTAATTCTTTCATGTGAACTCATGCAAGCTCCTGGCCATTACTGATTCAGCAATATTAACAGTATTAACAGGCTTCTAAAACTTGTTTTGCATGCATGTGCTCATTACAGGGCTACAGTCAACGCGATTGGGGATGTACATAGAGGATCGTGTGAATAAATACTTGAAGAGACAGAACCACCCAGAGGCCGGAGAGGTGTTCGTGCGAGTGGTGGCGAGCTCTGACAAAACGGTGGAAGTTAAACCAGGCATGAAAGCCAGGTGAGAATTTCTGCGGCGACAGGAATACAGCCTCATGCTGACTACTGGGCATTTATATTTCTAACACATCGTTACTAGAAGCACTAGTGTGTATGTATGTTATTGTGTGGTATAATACTGGTATTTTAAAACCAATTAAAATTTAGGAGCATTAAATGCCAAAAAATTGGTTACAGCAATCCCATGACGTATGAAACAGCATTTTAAGACATTGGAAGTTGGTGTTATTTATGTAGCTCAATATCACAAATTGAGATCAAAAGGGCTTTACAATTTGCACAATATACAACATCCCCTTTAACTGGACCCTCTAAAAAATATCAAATGGGAAAAACCTCAGAAGAGCCACAGGGGAGAGATCCCCCTTCCAGGATGGATAAACCAATAGATGTTACATGTAGAGCCATGCAATGACAACGAATATAGAGGATTTATAAATATGACATACAACGGAAAGATATGTATATAGGTGGAATAATGATGATGATGATCATTGGCACCTGGTTCCAGACATGGACATCACACCTTCACCCAAGAGAGGAGGACAGGAACATTCAAACATGAACAAGCACAGGATGGTTCCAATTTGCCATTGACAACTGAAGTACAAACAGAGTCAGCGTTTAAATAGGGAGGCCATATTTATGTAGACGACTAAACTAATACCTGTCTTGTCCGCTTTGATTTGTTGATGCACTGGCACAGCTTGTATTTGTCCTCAGTTTGTTTTTATTGCCCCCACCATACAGAGCTGAACGCCCTCCATAAAGGTTTTATACCCACTCAGACTGATTGTAGGACCTGTGTGTTTGATGAGATGGCTTGCACACTTTTGAGTACCTCGGAGGGTTGTTCACTGTTTCAACACACAAGATCAAAGTCTGCCATCCTCAAAGGAGAGGTTCTCATAGAAGAACCTGTTATCTTTGGGATGACTGATTCAAGGCTGTTTGGCTTTTATTAACCCAAGGCCACTTGACTTGTACTGTTCGATTATACTCTTCAATGTTTAGAGAAGCAGTGGAACTCAAAGTATCATCTCCAACAGTAGCTCAGTGTTGTTTTCTAAAGTCTGTTAGTTTAGAAGGAATTTGCTTTCTCTCTCAATCATTCAGTGCACTGTGTCACACACCTGAAGGGCTATTCAATACTTACCTGTTTCTTACCTGTTACTTACCTGTTTCATATCCCATATTTAATGAAAACCTATTACATAAAATCAAAAAAGGAATAGAGGAACAAAACCAATTAAATAGGTTTTATAATAATCAATAGTCACATTAAGTGTTTTTCTTGTCATGTCTTTGATTTGAACTGCCAGGGTTGGCTACTAGCTGCAATTGGCTGAATATTTCGGTCAAAATTCTTTAGCTCAATGCACCCCTTTTAACTAAACACTGAAAATAGCAAGATTTGGTCAGTTGAATTATTGGACAAAGCAGCCAAGGAGGTTATGTTTTTGCCAGCGTTTGTCTGTCTGTCTGTTAGCAACTTGATGCAAAAAACTACTGGCGGACAGATTTGGCTGAAACTTTCAGGACATGATGGAAATGACACAAGGAACAATCGATTAGATTTTGGTAGTGATCCGACATTTTACTCCCGTCCAAATGCGCTAATTCAGTTCGAATGGTGCTAGGTACGGTCTCTGCTCTCCTCTGTGAGGGTGTGGGTGGGGCTACCGGCACTTCACTGAGCTGTGTGTGTGTGAGGAAGAGGGAGGGGCCAGGTACCAGGGCAGTCTGTCTGTCTGTCTGACAGTACGCAAAAACTACCGGACGGATTTTGAGAAAATTCCAGAATTTTTTTAAAGGATTCTTTAACATTGGGAGATGGGACCATTTTCAGCATTTGTGCATATAACTCCATAAAAAAAAACAGTCGGCACACTGATACAAATAAATGTAGGATTATTACTTTAGTGTGAGTCACAATGGGGGGAACTATCATACTTGGCAGAGGTCTGCGCTCTCCGAGTGCTTTTCTAGTTCTAATCTGAAACTGTTCTACCAAAGTAAGTTTCCTGCTTGCAAGGGCACGATCATTGTATCTGACAATCGTCAAACTTTACAAGCTGTAAAGTTTGTGTGTCTGGACGGGTCCTAAAATAAAACAATAAATCCCACACAGATGTCCTGGAGTACACAGAACTGAAACACTTGACTTTTTGACTTATTTTTTATAAAATGCCTTATCCTCTCCATCAATGTTAAAAAGTTAGCTGATCACACTTTTCACTGTTTATGATTGTCTTTGTCTTATCAGGTTTGTGGACACAGGTGAAATGCCCGAGGCCTTTCCCTACAGAACCAAAGCACTTTTCGCCTTTGAGGAGATTGATGGTGTTGATGTGTGCTTCTTTGGCATGCATGTGCAGGAGTATGGCTCTGAGTGCCCATTCCCCAACACTAGGTCTGTACTTTGTTTGCTTGGATCATAACAAATAATTGGTGTACATACTAAATGTCTATGAAGAAGCGGGAATTGAGTTCTTATTAATAGATAAGATTGTGACTCTTTTGTTGTCTACTACCTTTGCAGACGGGTCTACATATCATACCTTGACAGTATTCACTTCTTCAGACCTCGGATTTTGCGGACAGCAGTGTACCATGAGATCCTCATTGGCTATTTAGAATATGTCAAGAAACTCGGGTAAACCACTTTTTGGCAGTGTTCTGAGATTAAGTTACACACTATATTCTCTGTATGTTCTGATCTGACTTTCAATGTGTCTGTTTTCACAGGTATGCTCAGGGCCACATCTGGGCGTGCCCACCCAGTGAAGGGGATGACTACATCTTTCACTGCCATCCTCCAGACCAGAAGATCCCTAAACCTAAGAGGCTGCAGGAGTGGTACAGGAAGATGCTGGACAAGGCTTTTGCAGAGCGGATCCTGCATGACTACAAGGTATAGAGGAAAACTCCTCTGAACAGCCATGAAAGGGTTACTTTTAAACATATGTTGTGTGACAATGAAAGGTGGCTGTAAAAATTAATGCACATGGGATTAGTTTATAAATTGAGATGTTATTTGCCATATCTTACTTTTTTTTTTTTTTTTTTAAAGCTGTGAACATTTGTAAAAGTTGACTTTGTGAGTTTACTGACAATTTAATTATTTCATTTTCATCGCATCTCTTCCAAAAGAGCTTAGAGGGCAGTTTACTGTTAGTACAATAACAGGTAAAAACCCTTCAATCATTGTTTTTGTCTTGTATATTAGGACATCTTTAAACAGGCAACTGAGGACCGCTTGACTAGCGCCAATGAGCTGCCCTACTTTGAGGGTGACTTTTGGCCAAATGTGCTGGAGGAGAGCATAAAGGAGTTAGAGCAGGAGGAGGAAGAACGCAAGAAGGAGGAAAACACAGCTGCCTCTGAGACTCCTGAGGTGAGAATGTTATGTATAGCAAAGGTTTAAAACTAGCTATTGGTATTTTCTCTCCCTGGTTGTCAATATGGTGAGATTAAATGATATGTCATGCTTGCCATGATCTCTCAACATCAGGGTACACCAGGTGACAGTAAAAATGCAAAGAAGAAAAACAACAAAAAGACTAATAAAAACAAAAGCAGCGTGAGCCGAGCCAATAAGAAGAAGCCCGGGATGCCAAATGTAGCCAATGATTTGTCCCAGAAGCTGTACGCCACCATGGAAAAGCACAAAGAGGTCAGACTTGTTTTGTGTGCATCTTTAAAAATATTTTGAAATGTCGTCCTCTTGCTCACGTCTGTCTTTTCTTTATTTGCTGAAGGTGTTCTTTGTGATTCACCTCCACTCTGGCCCCATGGTCAACACCCTGCCGCCCATTGTCGACCCTGACCCCCTGCTGTCATGTGACCTGATGGATGGCCGTGATGCCTTCCTGACTCTGGCCCGGGACAAACACTGGGAGTTCAGTTCCCTCAGGAGGTGCAAGTGGAGCACCATGTGTATGCTGGTTGAGCTGCACAACCAGGGCCAGGATCGCTTTGTCTACACCTGCAATGAGTGCAAGCATCATGTGGAGACACGCTGGCACTGCACCGTGTGCGAGGTTAGTCATTATGTCATCAGATTTTAATGGAGTAAAACATGGTCGCACATGTTCATTCTTATGTCCCCTTTTCTTATGGTGACTCTTTTGTAGACATGGTCAACATTTTTATCATTGTTATGGAAGAGGCTTAACTCACTATTGAAAATAGTACTCTGAAACCCTTCAGTTCTGTTCGTACATTTGTCAAATGAAAAATAACAAATACAATCCCCAGGGTCCAGTTTGAATAAACATAAAACTTTTATTCTTACTTCTTAAAATGAACTCATTGTGCTAATGTATTTGTTGTCTTGTGTTCAAATTCATCTTGTAAATATAAATTATTTTCATTTTACTTAATCTCTTTTATCAACTATTATGGCTCTAACACCCTCTGTTTGCCTTTTCTCAGGACTTTGATCTGTGCATCAATTGTTACAATTCAAAGGGCCATGAACATCAAATGGTCAAGTGGGGCCTCGGCCTGGACGACGACAACAACAGCCAGAGTGGGGAAGCCTCCAAGAGCCCACAGGAGAGCCGCCGCTTGAGTATCCAACGCTGCATCCAGTCCTTGGTCCACGCTTGTCAGTGTCGCAATGCCAACTGCTCTCTACCATCCTGCCAGAAGATGAAACGAGTGGTGCAGCACACCAAGGGCTGCAAACGCAAAACCAACGGTGGCTGCCCTGTTTGCAAGCAGCTTATTGCTTTATGTTGTTACCATGCAAAGCACTGTCAGGAGAACAAGTGTCCTGTCCCGTTCTGCCTGAACATCAAACACAAACTCCGCCAGCAGCAGCTGCAGCACCGCCTTCAGCAGGCTCAGCTCATGAGAAGAAGAATGGCCACCATGCAAGGCAGAACCATGCCGCTACCGTCCCCACCAGCCTCAGCTGCTCCCAGCACTCCCACCTCCCACACGCAACCCAACACTCCCCAGACACCCCAGCAGCCCCTTTCCAATCAGCCACAGACCCCCAACTCTGCAGGTGTCATGTCTCCCTCCTTTCCCAATGCGCCCCGCAATGGGCAGCCTCAGGCAGCGGTGTCCCAGGGCAAACCTGGACCTCAGGCCTCCCCTCTACACCAGCAGCAGTCACCGATTCCCCAGCCACCACAGCCACCGCAACAGATGGCACAGCAGCCACCGCTCGCCGCAGTCAAGATGGCACGGCACATCGAGATGATGGCACAAGCCCAGCAGAACCAGCAGAACTACCGAGTCAACATGAATGGTTTAACTATGAACCAGCAACCACAGCAGCGCATGACTGGCCCGATGCAGCCACCGATGCCCATGGTTCCCGGGCCTCGGGGTCCACAAGTCATGCAACCTGGTATGGCTCCAGGACAGTGGCCTGGGGCAACCGGGCCTATGCAGACAGCCCAGGCCCAGCAGCCGGGTCTTGTCCCAGGCCAGAATCCACAACAGGCCTTGACCATGCAGCGTCCTATGATGCCTCCAGGGCAGCAACCCCAGCCAGGTCAGAGAATGCTAATACCACAGCAGCCTGGTGCCCGACCACAGACACCCCAGAGACCCGCAATAGCCCCAAACGCTCTCCAGGACTTGCTCCGCACCCTCAAGTCTCCAAGCTCGCCCCAACAGCAGCAGCAAGTTCTCAACATTCTCAAATCAAACCCTCAACTGATGGCTGCTTTCATCAAACAGCGAACAGCCAAGTACCACGCCAACCAGCCGCAGCAGCAGGCAGGTCAGCAACAGCAGCCGGGAATGCCAGCGATGCAGCCTATGGCTATGCCCGGCGGGGCTGTGCAGAGGCCAGGGATGCCCCCCCAGCAGCCGCAGCAGCCCCCTGCTCAAGGCATGGCTGCATTAGGAGCTCAAGGGCAGCTGATGAATGCAGCACACAGTACCAACCCCCAAATCCAGGAGCTGTACCGTCGACAACTCCTGAGACAGCAACAACAACAGCAGCAGCAGCAACAGCAGCAACAACAGGGAGTGATGCCTCAAGGCCATCCAGGACAGTTCCCAGCGCAGACACAGGGCACAGCAGCAACATATTCCCAGCTCCGCATGCAGCAACAGCAGCAGCAGATAGCCATGCAGGCCGGCGCAGGAGCAGCAGGGGGTCCAATGAGCCAGCTCTCCCCCATGCCTCAGATGGGCCAGCCCAGCATGGGGATGGACTCCACCCAGAACTTACTGCACCAACGAATGCTCCAGCAACAACAGCAGCAGCAGATTCCCCAGCAGCAGCAGGCTGTCCTGAAGCAGCAGATGGGCTCTCCCGCTCAGCCCAGCCCCATGAGTCCCCAGACCCACCTGCTGGCTGGCCAGCCTCAAGGTGGAGCACACCTTCCTGGCCAGCCCGCACTCGCCAATGCTCTCAGCAACCAGGTTCGCTCACCGGCACCGGTTCAGTCCCCCTGTCCGCCTTCGCAACAGCCTCAGCAACCGCAGCTGCCGCCACATTCCAGTCCCTCTCCGCAGATCCAGAACCAGCCTCAACCTTCGCCGCAGCACCCTCCCCACACGGGGTCACCGCACCCAGGACTTGGGGGGCCGCTGTCTGGATCCATGGAACAGGGACATTTGGGGACGCCAGAGCAGAGCGCAATGCTACCGCAGCTTAACACACCCAACAGAGGGGGGCTAAACAGTGACTTGGGGATGGTGGGAGATGCTACAGGGGACACTCTAGAGAAGTTTGTGGAGGGATTGTAGCATTTCTGCTGGGAACTAAAGAACACAGTGTCGCTCCCAGGGACCCAATCTCACTCTCCCCCACTCAGTTTCTCCCCAAACTCTTTATCCTGTTAGAGAGCTTTGTTTGTTCTTTCTAAGGTTGAGAACGGTTTTTTGTACTGACATGTAAAAAGTTTCCGCTGTATAAAGAAAATTTGGTCGAAAAACAAAAAAAAGTCAACACTTCTAGGGAAATATAATTGTTTCCTCACCCAAGTGATGGGTGTCTCTTCCTTAAGATGTTGAGGGATTTGCAAGTTGCTTCTTAAATGAAATTTAAATCACAAAGAATATATTTTTTGGTTGAGACCAAATGTGTTCAATACTCAATTTATTTTTGGTTTGTTTTTGGTATGGTTTCATGCCTTTGTTTCTTTTTTAAAAAAGAAAATGTACAAATGCATTATATTATTCATATCTTTTTATTTTGTACCTTTGGAAAAAAAAAAACCTTAAAAGCATTTTTGTGTTGAAACTGTAAAATAATTTTTTCTGGGAATCGGGCCAGGTTTTTGTTCTCCTCTCAAACTGTCATTCCTGGCAATTGTAATCTAGTGTTGTACCATTAGTCCAAATGATGCGTTCAGGGACAGATACCGCTCCCTTCCTCGTTGTGTGTATGAAGAGCACTCAGTTGTATTAATGTAGGAAAAGGACTGCGGCAGGTTGTGTATACACAGGCATGTATGCAGGCGCACATGAAGACACTGACACACAAACCCTCACAGTCACTAAAAGAAACACAGCTGCGACTGGTTTCACACCAGAAATCAAGGACTGCAACCTACATCTCAGTGGCCTGGAATTTGGAAAATCTGTCTCGCAGGTGTAGAAAATTGTTGCTTTGACATAAAAAAAAAAAAAAAAAGAATTTGTCATACTTTTTTGTCATACAAATGTTGTAAAGTGTAAAGAGAGTGTGAGAAAGAGACCAGCCCCCTAAGCTGAGGTGGAATGATCACCGGTTGTTTGTAAGCCACATCTCGGATGATGCCCCATCTTCTAAATTTTACACTAAGCTGTGTGCTATCTAGGGATAAAGGGCACATTGGAGGTTAACCCCGAGGAAAACAATGTTATCAACCCTCATTCCTCTCACACAAAAACTTGAATTAGGGGGATTTACTTTTTCTCCTATTGTAAATCAAGTTATTAAGCAAAATACTATAAATATAAGGAAGAGAGAATGAAATCGCTGTATAAACTGGTAAAAGACTCATTTCTTACTTATATACCATATTGTTAAATAAACTGTGTGCAACAGAAGAACTCCGGTACTCTGTTGACTGAATGAGGCATTACTCCTCTTCTTGGTTTGTGTTCATTTGTTGCAGCTCAGTAATGTTTTTGAACCCTACAAGTTGGATTAAAGCCATGTGTTTGCACGTACATCCTAAAATAGCGTTCATTTTTAATTTTATGTTTTGACATAACATCTGCACAACATTGCATCAGTGGGTGTGGTAGCAGTTGGGGAGATCTTTCATGTTATGTGACTTTGTTGACAGTTGAAGTGAGACAGGTCATCTAATGGATGGACATCACCCAGTTGAGATTAAAACATCCAGCAGCTATACAACAAAACGAACTACGAATGAACAAGCGAACAAAACCGACTATGAATGAACAAGCGAACATTTTCTTGTTAAAATGTGAGGTGG
This sequence comes from Fowleria isostigma, assembly GCA_029814645.1. Taxonomy (NCBI): domain Eukaryota; kingdom Metazoa; phylum Chordata; class Actinopteri; order Kurtiformes; family Apogonidae; genus Fowleria; species Fowleria isostigma. Next base: position 20,324,495 of record JAPTGZ010000001.1, on the reverse strand, counting down.
GTCATGACATAATGTCCTCATGTCCGACTCGTGTCCTAAAGATTTGCTTTTATCAAAAGTCATCCAATGAAATGTAAGTTTAGGTATTAACCCATAAAGACCCAAACGTCTACTGGCGACCAAAGGCATCTACTGATCTAAAATGGTTAATATCTGTTGATCCATTAATCTAATCCATACAAGTAAATAATTAGTATAAAATACAGTTTTGTCATTTTTATGCTCATTACATGTTTGAATGTTCAGAAGCTCCATAGTTACTGTGGAAACTCATTTTCTACAACATTGATTCACCAGTAAAACCCATGGAGTAGGATCAATGACAGTGGATGGAGATGCTTGTTTTTACATTAAGGTAATGCAAAATTTAGCTGCAAAAGTCTTTTACTTCAGCTTTCTCTTTTTTGATATAATCCTCACCTTTACTCGAACATTTACATAATTAGTAAATTAAATATAGGAAAATACAAGATTTTTCTTGAAAAAAATCCACAAAATACTGAGGATATTACAATAAATGGTGATAAGTCATGTAAGACTAGTTAAATATAGAGAAAAAAAAAAATTGGGAACTGCCAAAAATATCACACTGGGTCCTTAGGGGTTAAATGTGTATGAATCATATTAAATACAGAGTTAAATCCATGAGTAACAAAAATACATATTGCTAACTATCTCTTCAGTCAAAACAAAGAATTTAAAATTGGTTTAATTTCAGTCGTTGCATTTAGATAAGGTATAAGTAAAAAAAAACAGGTAATTGCAGCTTGTCTTTTTGTCAGCTAGACGTGACTGATGTTAACAAGATCTTTCCTACCAAAGTGTGTTTCCATCCTGCCAAGTACAAGAAGCACCACAATAAATGTGAAATATTTGGGTGTAAAAATTCGGTTTCACCAATAATATTTGTGCCATTTTTTCTTCTGCATAATCAAAATATAACATGTGATCAGACTTTCATAAAACCACAAAACTTGCATATAAAGGCAAAAAGGGTTTTGTTTTTAATAAATAAATTTTATATACATACATATATATATATATACATACATGTATATGTCTTCATCAGCTGGTTTGGAGGGGGTGTCGCATCTGGGTCTTCACCATTTCTCCTTTCATATGCCGAAACGTATTTGTTCAGAGACAACCAAAACACCGAGGAAGCACCTGAAGCATGACACTAAGGCAATGAAGCCAACAAACCTCCCTGATCTGGAACTGATCTGTTACTGAAATCCCTCCAAACAGACCTGTTTTATATTGGGTCAGAAACTGGCAGAATGAAACACAAAACAATGGTATGGTGTGTGAACGTGTTTTCCTAATTTAAAGAATGGCATCTTATTTTGCTATAACTATCATTTTAAGTGTTAAGAAATGTAGAAACATTGTCTGAGAAAACTGAAGTATTTTAATAAATTAAAAGGTACATTTTAGATTTAGGGTTTATGTTCTTTACAGGGTTTGTACACATTTTTCAGGGTCAAATTCAAGCACTTTTTAGTTTAGTTTAGTTTAGTTTATTTCGAGCTTATGCACTTCATGTACAGTGGTAATTCGTTTACATGCACAATAATCAATACTGT
>JAPTGZ010000001.1:20295526-20305712 GCA_029814645.1 Fowleria isostigma | reverse complement strand
AATTTGACTCCCTAAAAAATTAATAAATAAATTTGAAATTCTCCAAATTTATTATGAGGATGTGCCAGTTTTTGTTTTAATTTGTCAAGGGTCTGTTTGTCATAGTCTGTTTTACTTTCTCTCACGTTTAATTCAAAACACGGCTGTTTAAAAGGCTGATGTTTCTCAGACCAATGCCAGGACCAGCCTTTGGGATGTCCTTGTACTGCCTTTTTTTTCATGACTATTTTTGGTTGGACCATCACAAGATAATAATGAGCACCCCAAATGACTGAACACAAAATGAATACTTTAGTGTGGTGAATATGCAGTAGGTGCAGTACAAATGAACATGGGGGAGCAGTGGCTAACACTGTCACCTCACATTTGCTGTGAGGACCTGGTTCCTGGGTTGATTTGCAGACAGGAGTATGTTTACATGTTCTTATGCAGTGTTGGTTTTCACCAGGTCCTCCTATCAAAGACTTATATGGTAGTTTAATTCCCTGTCGGTGCCTTGAGCAAAGTTTACACATGGAGTTTGTCTGTGGGCTGCTCTTTGTGTATGTATTAAAGTGAGTGAAATGCAGAAGTATTTCAATACTGAGACAATAAAAGTGAATTTTACATTTTGAACTTTATTGTTACATTAATTAATATACTTAGTCCTTTCTAGAAAAAAGTTAAAATACATAAAATTTTTTGCTCTTATTTGTTTGAGGTATAATCAGCCATCCACTACTGGCAATAGTAGGGCTGCATAATATTGGAAAAAACCTGACATTGTGATTTTTTTTTTTTTTTTAACCATGATATATATTGCGATATGAAAAAATACTCGGGAGGATATAATAGCCGTATGGTGCTGACTTAAATGGTCAAACAAATTTTTGTTTTCGGTGATTTTCTATTATTCGTTGCTCATTTTTCAAGGTTGTTACTAGTGATTCACTCCAAACTGATTAAGGAAAATTGTGATCGGTGGATCGCTGCACACAGTCTGAGTCAGGTTAAATTAGATGAGAACACGTCGAGTTCAATTTACCTCCTACATTACAGGATCTGCGATGTGACTATTGTGCACATGTACATCGTGATGATGATGAAACAATATATTGTGCATCTAGGAGATAGCATTTTTGTCTTTTTGGGAATGCTGTAAGTGATATTTTAAAGAGACTTTTTTTTTCTGTTTGTGTTGTCTAGAGTCATCCCACAACACAAGGCGTGGCTCCTTGGTACCCATCACTCCCATGCCATATTACTCGGACATGGACACACCAGAGCTCAAGAACAAACTCACCAGGTCAGTCAGTTCACTTACTTCCTGCCCTCATTAAGGAACGGGACACATGTTTTTTTAATCAATGCTATTACCTGAGGAGTCAATCCAATTACCTGCCCAAATGTCACTGTCAACTTAGTGTGTCTGCCTCTGATCTCCACCTTAAGCTCCTCACACCGTCTCATCTGCCTGTTTGTTGTTTCATTACAAACGCTGACGACTTTCTCCTCTGAAGGTTTGGTGTTCGACCTTTACCCAAACGCCAGATGATCCTCAAACTGAAGGAGATCCACCAGTACACCCACCAGCTGGTCAGTTCAGACTCTGAGGATGAGGCGTCATCGGTGGGCCACGCTGCTCAGACCAAGCCCCCTCCCATCAGTTGGAAGTCCTCCGTCTGCAGGCCGGTATCCTGCACCCAGACACTAATGTTCAAAGAGCCCAGCGCCCCGACCGCTGCCTCCCCCATGAAACATGACAGAGAGGAAGAGGAGGCGGAGCTGCTGTCTGCCTCACAGGGCTCCAACACCTCCTCAACCGCTGCCAGTGAGGAATCAGAAAGGTACGGTGTATCCTGATGGAGGTTTAGACGTATCGTTGTGAAGGCCGGACCGATAGATTTAACACCAAACATTCAAGGGCAGCGTCGGTGATTCTCAGTAGAAATAGAAGTTATAGTGGCCATTTTAATGATAATGTGTGAACACGACAGGAAAGGGATCACCGAGATTTGGACATGAAAGTCAATGCAGGGTTTCTGTGAGTTATAATGATGGATAATGTCCAATAATCACAATTTTTAGGCCTTAAAATGTTAGAAACCCAATTTTGAAAGGTCTTAAAAATTGAAAAGTCAAAACACCATTAATTATGCTTCATAAAATATGTCATAGTTAGGGGGTGTAAGAAAATATCGGTTCTGCAATATATCGCGGTATTTAATTTTACTATACTGTACCGGTATGGTAAAATGAAATATCACTTTATTTTCTTACATCCTCTAGTCATACTTGAGAGCTGCTGAAACACAAGAAATCAACAGAATGAGTACTGCAAAAGTAGTATTATGATATTGTAGGTCATGTATGTAGTTTTTTTAAAACTGATAACATTGTCCACTATGCATTCTTTTCACAGCTAATGGAATATGAACATTTGAGCAGGATCTTAAATTGTAATGTCTGCCAAACCATAGTTTATTTTTTGTGTGTGTTCCTTGTACTGGTAACACCAGATGTTAAAACTTTATTTATCCAAATCCTTCTCTGTAAGTTTTTAGAGGAAAGTTTTGTGATATAGCAGTAAATCCTGTTCTGATCAAATAAAAATGTGTATAGTATCTGAATATTTCCGAAGTAATTCCATTTTCCCAGGAAAAAAGAAACCAAGCAAACAAAAACATCACCTTTTTTACAGTATTGTGATCTATTCCGATGTGCCGTATCATGATCCCAGTATTGTGATTTATATTGTGTCACCAGATTCTTGCCAATACACACCTCTAATCATATTTAAGTGTTACTACTTGAACAACTCCTATTCACATCAGGAGGATCACAAGAGTCTAGTGCCACATGTTAAATGGGTCTTAAAGTTTTCATTTTAACTTGTTGAATCCTGCACAGAGGAAGAATGAGTTTTTAAAAAGTGATAAAGTTGATCTTTAGGATCATCAGTCTTCAACTACATATGAAATTATTGGATGACTTTTTGTCTCTTCTGATAAATGATCATTTTTACCTGGGTTAACTGTAATGGTTGCTTCTTCCTGACACCATCGATTGTGCTCGTACATCTTGGTTGTGCATTCTTTCAACAGGTCAAACCCTGAGCTGTGCCTGTTGTCCGATGGCGACTCGGACAGTGATGGCGGTATTTCTGCGTCCCAGGCGGCATCACGACTCCAGGATCGCCTCCTGGCAGTGCGCTCCTTCATCCTGTCGAACCCGGGGCTCTACAGCCAGATCCTGCAGTACCAGCCGCTGGTTCTGTCCCAGCTCCAGCAGCAGCTAAAGGACGCAGGGATCCGCCTGGGCGTGGCTAAACTAGCCGAGTACCTGGACTCCCAGTGCATCACCTTCACCATGGCCAAGCCAGGACACTCTGCACCCGGTCGCAGACAAGTCAAAAAGACGAGTAAGAGGGGAAGGGCAGCAGGCAGGAAAAGAGGTGTTACAGCTGTATACTAACAATTTAAGAACTGAATTAAACATTTGACCTGAAACCATGGAGGCTGGTACTTTTATGTTAAGACTGTTGATGGATTTACAACAAAGATGTTTTTCCAATTCTTATCAACAAAGGAAACTTCCTTGGCAATGACATTTTTAAAAAGTGTTTAAAACGATGTAAGAAAATTATTTTTTAATGAAAGGTTCTGTTATTGAATTTCTAATGTTGCGTTTTATTTTGAATCCCATGTGAAAATAAATGGTTCCTGTCTCTGATGTTCCGATTATCACAAGATGATGAGTTTGGGGTGGCCTTGGCTCAGGATTTAGAGCTGGTTGTCCAATAACCAAAGGGTTGGTTGTTCAAATCCCACTGTCCTAGTCATGGGCTGTTGTGTCCTTGGGCAAGACACTTCACCCTCCTTGCCTCCAGTGTCACTCACGCTGGTGTGTGAATGAATGAGTATGAATGCTTGATGTTGGAGGGGCCATTGGGCGTGAATTGGCAGCCATGCTTTGTCAGCCTGCCCCAGGGCAGCTGTGGATACAAACATAGTTCACTACCACCAGAGTGACAATGTGAGACCGAATGAATAATGGATTAATAATGTAAAGCACTATAAAAATCTAGTTCACTGTTATTACTACGACAACCAACAGCAAATGTTCCATTCAGATGTGTCAGGAATTTTTACATCAACTGAAAAAGAATAACGCACACGGGAAAATCTTGAAAAAACTTTTACTTTTTTTGCTTTTCAACACATTTATATCCAAAGATCAGCCAGAAATACATACAGCTGAGAAAGGAGGCGGGGTCTTCTATCCAACATGCCACTCAAGTAGAGAAAATGCGTTCAAGTCAGCGCTGTCAGAGTTCAGTCAGGTTGTTGCATGGAGGCAGTTTGTGTTGTGCATCCTTTACTCTCTACAGCTGCGTGAAGCACAAATCAGATTCCAAATTATGCACAATTCCTCGCAACACACGTTCTGGAGACAGACTTGACTCCTCTCCATCTTGTGACGCCATCACCGACGGGGCATCAGCGCAGTGCTTCCTGTTCCGACACCGAGCCTTACGTGGTCACGACAGGTTGGCAATGTTGGCCAGGAAGCGCTGAGCCCACCACTCCTCCAGGTCTATGGGCACAAAGTCTGCACACAAACAGGGCAGTTACACGGTAACCATGGTTACGACTGGACAAATCTATTAAAAAGTAAAAGAATGCCCCAGTTAATATGTACTGATGAATGAAGACACGAGTAAATGACAAAACTCACAGGGTGAGGTCGGTTTATATTCTCAGTCTTTTCTATTTTATTCTGACCATGTACATCATATTGTGTTATGACTACAGATGCATGTTCATCTGTAAAACTAGGAAATATGTTGATCAGTGAACCCGTTTACATGCACACCAACTATACGATTTATGGAGTTGGATTATTCCAGTGATCATGTAAACAGGATGATCCGATGTGTTTTATCAGATAACAGCAGTAATCCGATGAGAAATCAGATTAACACACCTGGATTTCTCCCCAATACTCCAATGTCATCATGCATATATACTGTACAGGTTAATCTGATGCATTGTTGTTTTACATCTGCGCATGTGTAAACAAAATCACAGAGAACAGAAGTTACATAGTCAAACATGAGCAAAAGATAACTAAAAGAAAAAAAAAGACAACAGGAAGTTTCAGTCTATCATCACTATATGCATACACACTCCGAAAGAAATCCGATAATGGACTGGAGTTTTCAATTATTGCATTTCTTAAAGGAGAGTCATTTTGCATGTTAAATATAATTATGCATTGATATGTAATTATGCAATATCCACATCCCTGTGGTCTACATAAACTGTAAATGTTATGCTTGGGTCTAAATTCTTCATTAATTCAACTCCACAGGTCCATCTTCAACCCTATTTCTGAGTAATGACACCAGAAAGGTCATTTTGAGCACTGGCCCTTTAAATGCAAATGAGCTACAACTGCTCAAAAAATATGGGAACATAAACATAAAAATGATCAATATTTAATTGAGATATAAAATGTTTTAAGTAATTAATTTTATGTTATTTTGTTCTCAACACACTCTACTATATATTGAATATATATGATTTTCAACTGCAGTATTTAATTAAATGAGTTCTAAGACGTGTTGTGTAAGTGTTCCCTTTATTGTTTTGAGCAGTATAGTATAGATGTAACAAATTAAGAAGAAATTAAAACAGGTTGTAGAAATCCACTTGATTGTTGCCAAAATAAATATAAAGATAACTCAGCAGCACCTGGAGGATTTAAATATTTGGCAAAATACGACCCCTTTGTTAAGTGCATGTATATGTGTTAGATCTGATTGTTACAATTACACCCTGTTATCAGACTTGTATGGTCATATGAACAGGCTCAGTGTTTCCCAATCCAAAGATAATGTCCTCAGATGTACTGATTGGTCACCCATTCAAAAATAATCACTTTAGGGCAGAGAAGAAACACAAACATTTAAACTTTAAACTGATCTGGGTGAATCCAGTATTATATTATGACCTTTCAGTCCTCAACTGGAACAGACAGGTCATGGGTGAACCGAGGCGATGACAGCCAGTTTTACAAAGCAAAGTTAAAAATTAAAGCCGACTATTTAACAGTTGACCTCTGGGTACAGATAAGACCGAAAACCAAAAGACAAAAGATGTCTGATTCCTGTTGAGGAGACCGTGATCTGTCCTGGGTAAATAAGAGCACTAAAAACAGGAGATTTCTGGCTCAAAGTTCAAGAGGATACAATTCAGGAAGAGGGTTATCTGTCAGAATGCAATAAAATATGTAATCAGAGTAGATTGAATTAGGGCGGATCTACTTTGAAGGTGACTGCAGCACTTACTCTTCATTGTGGAGTTGGGGGTCTTCTCAGTGTACTGAATGGGCCCCGGGTTGCCCGCCATTTCTCCATTGTTGCCCAACTTCTGCTCCACCTCCTGCCATGCTGCACAAAAACACAAATACACCAACATTAATTTCATGCATTCATTGTAGCGTAACCCTCATAAGGTTTACAACAAGGTCCTTTAAATGGTGCTCTGGTTTGATGGATCAAGAGTTATCGGCTTCACCCCAAGATTAGATTCAAAGTTTGGACTCTGTCGGGGGTCTCTACTTTTTGGGCAGAACATTGTTCACCTGAGATTAAAATGTAAAAATGTCACACATTTACTTTGCTGTGTAAACACCAACATTAAACAAATAATGTGGATGGAAGAACAATTTAACCACATGGAAACAAATCTGTAGTGCAAGTATTTTAGTACTGCTGTGAGTTTTCAAGGTGCGGTAATCGATCATGGTTTTCATGGTAATTAGAATTGATATGGTATTACTAACCGCTGGGAATTTTACTGCGGTTTATTGTCATACCAGTAATCGTTACATCCCTAGTTGTATATTTAATCTGTCCAGTTGTCTGTTTTACATGTAACACGCACTGCTATTTATTCTGTTTGTGTGCTGCCTCTTGGCCAGGTCGTTATTATAAATGAGAATCAGTTCTCAACTGACTTACCTGGTTAAATAAAGGTTAAATAAATAAATAATGTGCTGGTCAGTCACAGGAACAGGTTCAGTGGGAGACTGATTTCACCCAGTCCTGCCTCTGGCCATCAGACTGTAACACCCAATAAATTCCCCCTGGGATTAATAAAATATTCTGATTGTATGGAAAGAGGAAGGTTAGAAGTGTTTATGCATTTAGATAAAACTCATTTTAATTTTAAGTATCTTTCCATAGTTGTTTTTTCCCCCTAAATGGACCGAGGCCTGTCTCGTGTCTTGTGTGAAATGAAGTCGACAGACGATGAAAGGAGTTGTTCTTTAGGTGAGGACCACTGAGGCGCTCGTCTGCATCTGAACTCCACATGACAAAAGGACTCCGAGCCGCCTGTACTGGCAGCGGCCCAACAGTAACACAGGTCGCTGGTTCAAGCCAAGTCAGCTCCACCAGTCATTCATTTCCACCAGGGCATAAATATTGGCACGTACTAAGGCATGCTGGGTAAATTCAAGACAGGGGTTAATAGTTCGCACTTGTGGCTTTCAATAATTGTTCTGTCTTCAACGACTGAACAATAATTTCCTGAATTGCACGGTGCATGTGGTGAATTTCAAGAGTAGTACCATTTTTAGCAGCTGGGACAGTGTTAACTTTGAAGTGCATCAAAGTATGTACACACTGGACAGACGGACAGATTTAATGATCCCAAACTGGAAAAATCACAGGTTTTTTATATATATGCATCTTGCTTTAATGCACTATGAGTAGAGTAAAATTTAAGAAAGTATCCAACAACTGCAGGACGAACAGTTCAAGGATATAGTTAATAAGTTAACTACAAATAAATAAAATTTACCTGTGGTTTTTGAGGGATTTTGTCTTCAATCTGGGAATAAAGTGTAAAAAAAAAAGTGCCGTTTACTTTTGCTGCAGTAAAAAGTGTAAACTGTAACTGGGATGATTTAGTGTTCTTTTATCTTCAAGCAAAAACAAGAAACTTTTATTTCTCAAATGTGTATTTTGCATATTTCTGCCACTTTTTAGTTTTACTGAGTCAAACACTTTGAACACTGTCATTTTTAACTGCCCCCTTCTTTTTATGGCATGGCAACATTTGAATGTTTTTTTGTAAATGAGCCTGTCAAAGAAGGATTTGTCACTTCTGATGGACAATAAAGTTTATCTAACCTAAATATCTTGATTTGGGACTGTTAGTGCGTGGACAAGTACTCCTACAGGTCAGCACGAGGGGATTTTTCACTATTTTGTATTCTTAGGAGCAGTGATGGGGATGCGACCGCTGACGTCGAGACCGAGACCAGACTCAGGTACTGCAATACTAATTAGGCGTCAACGATTAATAAATCCCTGACAGAGTAACGGGTCAGTTGACTGATAATTAACAGGACTTGCTTGTTTCCTTCCACCTCCAGTTTTGGTTGTGTACCCTTGCTTACCCTTACCCCCCCGTCCCCTCGGTCTCACCTTCATACACAAACCTGACGTTCTCCTCATGTGCAGGGGTGAATCCTTCTGGCGGGCTGTCGCTCTTCTGTGCGGCGGCGGCGTGGTAGCGTTTCCCGTTCAGACGATTGAACACTATCTTTGGAGGCGGAGAGCTGGAGAGACGACACACAGCATTGGATCATTTAAAACACACTTAATGGATATTTGTTTCACTATCCCTTAATGCTCCAGGGTGTGAACGTAGAGCTTGGAGCAGAGGTCACCAACCCTGATCCTCCAGAGATACTATCCTGCATGTTTTAGATCAGGGGTGTCCAAATCTGGTCCTCGAGGGCCGGTGTCCTGCATGTTTTGGATGTTTCCCCTGACAGTCGTTATCAGACTTCTGCACAGCTGGATGATAGGCAGATCATTTGAATCAGGTGTGTTAGAAGAGGGATACTAGGGGTGTAACAGTACAGAAAAATGATGGTTCAGTACGTTTCCGATATGCTTTTGGTACAGTGAAGGGGAGTGAAGAGGGGGAATATAAGTGGGGGGTACGCTCCATAACTACCGAAAATGAAAGTTAACTCACTGTGGGAGCCAATAGTACTTTATGGATTATAACAAAATATTTTAATATCAAAGTTAATATTTTATTTTTAATTCATTACATAGTTCAAGTCATTTAAAACCATGTTAATTCTGCTAAAATTCTTTTTTTTTAGGGGATAATTTGTGATTTAAGAATACATTTGTGAAATACACCTTTATATTAACATTAGTTGGAACAGTGTAAATGGGTTACTGTGGCTTTAAGGGGGTTCGTGTTGGCATGTGAACAGTTGGCTCAGGAACTGTCAGTCAGTCACAGATTTTACATGGATCAAGCCACATGTTTTTTTGCTGTAGTATTGTTTCTGGACTGGGAAAATGCCAAGATGAGGTTTGTGTAAAAGGATACTGTGGATTAAAGTTGATGTTAATTCTTTTACATCAGAGACCTTTGAAGTTCTGTTCTCCTTGCAATGAAATGTACACAGTTAATCCAAAGCAGTACAATCTGTGACCTCACACACTCCCAACGTCCGACCGGCGTCTGTGCCTCTGTTATACTCTCTGTTGTCATGTTTACCTCCTCGTTATTGGCCCCAGACTCAGAGTAAAGTGTTTGTGTTTGGCACTGAAAATTCCGCAGTGGCATGGGGGGGGGGGTACCTCCTTGCGGCCACCCTGCTTCCTGAGTGTTGGTTTTTTTTTTGCGTCCTTCACATCAGCTACATGTATTTATTCGGTACACCTCCATATTGTATCGAAGGCCCCAAACTGAAACAGTTCAGTACAAATGAGTGTACCGTTCCACCCCTAAGGACTAGATGTAAAACATACAGGGTAGTGGCTCTGGAGGACCAGGGTTGGTCGCCCCTGCCTCACAGTCAGTGTTTGTTTAGTCTGTTCTGGGTTTCTTGGTTAAAGAACACTGGATGACATGTGTTTTAAACCATAAAATAAAATGAAAATAAGTCTGTTCTGCAACATGGTGGTCCAACATGAAAGTCTCCAACTGGTGACCTCTGCAGATAAATACAGATCCTTTTCAAACTTTTTCATTCATTCATTTTCTGAACCCGCTTTATCCTCACTAGGGTCACATGGAGCCTATCCCGGCTACTTAAGGGCGAAGGCGGGGTACACCCTGGACATTTCACCAGTTCATCACAGGGCTGACATATAGAGACAAAC
>JAPTGZ010000001.1:20055766-20068515 GCA_029814645.1 Fowleria isostigma | reverse complement strand
AGATATGTATTGGATCTCTTTTTTTTCAAGTGGCCCTAATCCTCTTTCGTATATTTTACAAATGACTGCTATTAGAAAAATACATTTCACTGCGTATGTAACAAATAAACCTGTCTTATCTTGTTAATTGCCACTAGATGGAGGCAATGCACCAGGTTTAAATGAGTACATTTGGACTAATAGTCGTGTTACAGACATGCACACGTCGGACTGTGTTGAATAAATCACACCGTATAATTCTTGTTGTATTATCTTAATGCATTAACGCGGGCCTATATGACATATATTTGCGTATTCGCTAAACATGATGTGTCCAACAAGCAGCAAAATGCGTTTTATTTTATTTTTTTTAATCATGAATCCATTACCTCAGATCGTAGATATTTGTCTGAAATAGGACACACATAAATAATAAACATTAACAACCTGCTTGAGTCACGTGTGCTCCTTCTCAGGCAATGGATCTGCGAAAAAGTGCGCCACCCGTGTAAAAGAACGGGGCCTGACTTCCTGCAACATAGTGAGCCGGTGTTTCCGCTTATGAGCCGGCGGAGGGAGCAGAGGTACGGCGTGTGAAGAAGTGGCAGGTGGTCCGTGGGGAGTGGGTGAATGAGCGGACAGCGGTGGGACACACCCCGTAGTTGGATGCATGGACATTTAATCCGCGGGTCGGAGTCACAGAAGGTCCGAGGATACTGAATGTCTGCAGGGACTGACTACGACCAGCCTCCGATCACCTGACTGCAGGTAAACAAATGGACGGTCTGACCACAGGGTTACTGCACCTCACCTGTATTAGGTGTGATATACACTGCTGTGTAACTGCAACACCCACATAATAAGGCTGTCTGTGCTCTCCTCTAATACATTAACTCATAAAGAAACAGTTATTTTTATAGGGACTTCCAAATGAATTTCCCCTACACATCTACCCATCACTAAGGCATTTATCACCATTTATTCTACGATTACTCTTTGCATTTTTTTCCAGTGAAAATCAAGTATTTTCCTATAACTAATTTTATGACCATGTAATTAACGCTGAGTAGATTCAAAGGCCAGTATATCACAACAGGGAAAAATGGACGGAAACTCAACTTTTTTGTTGTTGTTGTTGCAGATATATAATTAATTCTACACAACCAGCATCTTCAACTACATGGGTTTTATTAGTGAATTAGATGACTGTAGCTATAGTCTACAGAGCCTCTGCATACGTCTGAAAAAGACATCTGATTTACAAAAAACTTACAAACTGCATTTTACCTGAATTATTTCACTGTATTGATAGGATTAGTGGTTCAATCTAAAATGTTTAATGACTGCATTAAACATTTTAGATCAGAAGGCTCAATATATAATTGAGGGACTTTTGAAGTCCATGGGATATTTATCATACATCTTTATTGAAAGTAAAACAAACAAAAAAAACCCTTAATGTTTTTTATATTCATTATGATCACGTCCTTAAAAAATCCATAATTATTTAATTTTGAAAACAGTCACTTATTAATAAATGAGTAATACATAATTAATAAATGACTAGGTATCTGAATTTAATAACAATCACCTTCTAGTCAACTAAACAATAATAAAATTAGCTTATTCATAAATGGTTTTGAATTGTGTTCTTTTTATTAAGTTGAGATTATCATGACAGATGTTTCTTTTTGGCAATATATCAAATTTTATATGGCAAATAACAAATTGTATTTGTGTTCAAGAAATCACTTTCAACTGTTACCCATTCCAAAAACACCTCTGAAGGAAGTGTGTTAATTCCAAATCACATGACCTGTTCCACATGATGTCATTTCCTCCTGAAGAAAACACTGGACATACCCTAATATGTGTTCTTTCTCCTCATTATTAGTTATTTAATATAAAGTAGTGTGGGTCAAGTGTGTAAGAGATTGATAACTCTCTTGTGTCAACAGTGTTACTATAATATCTTTATAAATAACTTTCAATTTCAATTTTACACAATTACATACATATATTTAGAGGAAACTTTCTATAAAAATGCCATGTGGTATTATGGTTATGGTGACTTTAAGACTGAAAGAAAAAATGTCAACTATACCTGTCAACTATGTTACCCTGTAAAGGGAACTCAAAAAGTCCCTCAGTTATATATTGGTGCAGTAGATGCCTTTGGATCACTGGGGATTAATGAACTTGAATGCACTATTATTTCAGTACCACATATACAGTGAGAAGAGTACCAAACAAGTAGTTTAGGTACACAAGTTACATTATAGAGGGAAAACACAGCTGTACCCAGGTTGTGCAGTGGGCTACTTGGTAAAAGAGGTCAAAGGTCAGCATGAGCTCATTCTGTTGACTTATAAGATAAGATAAGATAAAATTAGATAAGATATTGCTTTATTAGTCCCACAAGGGGAAATTCCAGATTTACAGCAGCAAGAGTAGAGTGCAAATAAAGCTCACAAGAGCCAATCAAAGATCTATGAATACTATTTACAGCAGTAAAGAGTATTTAATTACTAAATTATACTAAACATATTCTATGTTATATATTTGTAGAGCTATAAAAATGCTAATCATACTTATTGTGATATATTCTTATATTGTGGCATTTATATAAATATTCATCTGTTTTCAATGTTTTGCTGTTTCAGAATTGTTGCTTTCTTTAATTTTACTCTTGTATGATTTGATGTTGTTCAAACATTTCTGTGTTGTAATAGCTGTGAATGTTTTAGATTTGTGACGTGTTTTGATGTTCAAGTGTGTGAGTTCAAAACCACAAATAATGATCTGTAGTCACATTTATGTCATGCTGAATAAGAAATCAATACCTTGTCATTTTTATTTTTATTTAATGGTGTGAATGCCAATTTTGTGTTAAAAAAATAAGGGACTACAGTGATGTTTTTGACTCAGTATGTATTTTACTAGCAATTTATAACTGAACTTAATGCATAACACAAGTGAATTTGTTTAGTTTAATATTATATGATCCAAGAAGGAGATATATTAAATTGTCAGGGACACTTTTAGGTATATCAATAAAAAAAAAAAAAAACAGCAACAAACAAAACGCAGTCATATTATTATAGTGCTTGTTATAACAGTAATATTATTGTCAATTGATTTTAATTGTAAGTTCTTGTATTGAGGTGTTAGTTGATTATTCAATCGGTTTTGGACTCTTTCACCTGCAACCCTTGTTGGCTTTGTTAACTCTTTTATTCAAGGTAACACTGAATCACACTCAGTGCAAAGGTATGTGATTAACTGACATTCGCTTGGTTACCTACTGTGTGCGCACCCCCCCCGCAGACTGGGTCTTTATTTTTCTTATGTCGTGCCCTCAGGTTTGACAGATCAAAAGGCAGACAGACTTCTTTTCCCCTCTCAAATCGTATGTTACCACCAAGTACCCCCTCAGCACCTCTGCCTCTTGGATATTTCTCAACCTGTAATGACTCTCTGAGGATATCCATTTCCACACCAGAGCCGGGCTGTCTGAACTTAAAAAGGACCCAGACAAATATGATAATTGTCTCCAAAAGGCCTGTACTCTGACATGCTTGATTTTTCATTTCTGTTTCTTTTTCCCCTCCTTTATTTTGTTCTCTTTCAAACTGAGAATGTTCACCATATGGAGCTGAAATCCAAACCTGAATTCCCCTCATTCTCTGATTTACTCGGATGGAGGCCCCCTCATTCACAGCCCTTCAGGGATGTTCTCTTAGAGACACATTTAACCCAGAGCACAGTGACTGAAGGGATGAAAAATGCAAACACCATTTTTTCTCCTCCATCTCCAAACATCCTCTGATGAAAACACTATTTTTTTCTGAGTGATTCATATGGACCTTGTGAATATTGCATTTGCTTGGGACTTCAGGGAGGTGAGGCTTAGGCCTGTGGCTCCTGTGACCGGAAGGAATATTAACAGATATAATAAGGTTTTGGATTGTAAGATGGTTAAAAAAAGATTTATTTTGAATGGTTTGTTTGTTTTGTTTGGTTGTTTGTTTGTTTATTCATTCGCACACAAAAGAGAAGATAACAAAGAACATAATACAAAACAATGGTTAAAAATAGGTGCAGGTGGAGGGCAAAAGCATATAAGCTTGTACTAGGCCCTCCACCAATAAGGTGGAGGGTATATTAGAATAACAAAATAACACCCCAGCAAATCAGCATTAATTGAAGCTCTGTCCAAGGCAATTGTAAGCGGCCTAGTGCTGACCTTTACTGAATAACATTTAGCTAATCAGAAGGGATCCTTGTATCTCAACTCATCTCCTGCAGTCTTTCAATCTGAGCGCTGCCCTTTTGTTTATTTTCCCTCTCATAATGAACACTTTCTAATAACCACAGGCACAGTGTAGCTCAGCTATTAAACAAATTAATGCAGACACAGGAAAGTACAGCTGCACAATATATTGCAAAGATATCGATGTTGTGATAACAGAGTGTGCAGTATTCACAGATGTGTAATAATTTATTTTCTTTTGTTTTCTTTAACTTTCTGTTTTCCACACCATAGGGTACCAGAGTGGTTTTCTCTACCACCCTAACATAGTTTTTCTGGTATAAAAACTGAAGTAATGCTACTGCTGCTGGTTGAATGCAAGTTTACATGTTATTAATGTTGAAAAGATGTGAATATTTTCAGAGCACAACTTTGGTCAAGGCCTGAACACTTATATTTAAAGATTTTATTATAATATGCAGTGTTTACAAAACCAAGCATCAACAGAATAGTTTAAAGCTCTTGCATGGCTGTACTCTGACACTTTTTTTTATTATGAAATACATTCATGTCATTTACACATTGTTATATGTGAATAAATTGACCCAATATTTGAGTCTGTTTGTGTCTGAAGATGTATGGTAGCAACATCTCCAGGTTCTGGAACAGAATTGACCAATCGGCAGACTCTGCCTTTATTGTCCAATCTGTCTCATCCAGTCCTATGTTAGCAACTGTTACTAGGGAGTGGAACCTACAACAAACAATTAGCATTGAGCAAGATGTACTGGTGTGCTTATGGAACCTGTCATTCTGACAGTAGATATCCCGAATGTTTGGAAGGAGGTGTTCCCTCGTCCACTCTAAAGTTAATACAGTGGACATAGCCAGCTCTGGGCTGCATATTTCAGTCACTTCTCTCGCAGTCTTGATGAAATCTTGATGCTATTACTCCAAAAAAGCATTACTGACACTTGAACATTCAGCTGCCTATGCCATGCATTTTCAGTGTAACTCTGGAGAGATTATGAAAGCTTGTCATACGTAGCGACAGTAACTACGGGGGCGGGGCCCCACCATCGGTCAATTGTGTCATTGATTGTCTTTAATTAATAATTGAGTCAGCATACAAACATAAATAATTGAGTCAGCATACAAACAATTTTAACAATTTAACACAGTTGAGGAACATTTTTCTTAGTAGATGAAATTGGCATTTCTTTAGGTGTATGAAAAATATCGCAGTATTATTATTGCAATGCTGCACACTCATTTTGCATATCGCAAGTTTTGCCAATATGCAGTCCTACAGGAAATGCAGTGTCCACTAATGTAGGACTTCAGAGTGATTGTGAAACTGGTGTCAAGACCACTTTTTGAAGGTCTTTATCTCTTTTTGAAGTTTACAGTATTTTTACTTGGCCTCATTTCTGTCTTACTCATGAGAGGACTTATAAAAGTTTAGAGGATTTTATTTCACAAGTGGTCAAGCTTTAAGAATATCACTTAAGTGCCAGAGCAATGCCTGGTGTTATTTTTCAGCATTATTACATCATTGGAATATCACTTGATGTAAAACCTTCATTCAATTCTAATGTTACATTTTTTGGGATGAAGCTACCATTTTAGCTATGTTTACTGAATGTTTCAGTTGTTTGTCAGCTGTTTGTCATGTAGCTATACATGCACACTTAATTCAGGTAGTGATATGAATGGATACAGCTAATAGAGTGTTTACTCTGATAGAGATTAAGGGGGCAGGACATGTGAGAAATTTTTATTCTTATGTTCTTATTTGTTCTTACAATTTTGCTTGTGACAAAGTGATGATGCAGGCAGGCCACTGAAAGATGTGCAGTGTATGCTAGTTATGCATTAAGCGAAATTACATCAATTTTATACGTACCTAATATCAATTACGGCACACTCAGTCTTTTCCATACTGGGTGTTCAATGCTCAAAAAAATAATAGACATTTACCCTTTTTCTGTGAAGGTTTACTTTCTTTGTTTTATTTCAGTGTGATGATAAAATTAACTGGATCCATTGTTTTCTTGTAAAACTATTCAAAACCTCAGGTGGCCTTAAGCCCCTCTGTTTATTTGACATGGCCTTGGTCTGACCTTGTCTTGTATTGTCCTGTTCTTAGTCTTGACTTGGTCTCAGAACACTCTGGTGCTTGTATTGACTTGGTCCCTCAATGTCAAAGTTGTCCAATGTGATGTTAAGTATCAACTGGTACTGGTACTGGTTACAGTTTAACCATAATATATTGCTGTTGACTGGCTGAGTAGGTGAACTTTTCAGGAGCAGTTCATAAAGTATGGCCATACTGACATATGTTTGCTTGGGAATCCTGTGTGGAAAACAGAAGTAAAAATAAATACTTGGAACAAATTTTGAACCTTTTTGTCTTAAAAAAAAGTAGTAAAAGAATAAGAGGTTCTTGCAGCTCCTCACTTATGTTCTGGTCTTGACTTATCGCAAAACTAAATAAAAAGTTTTGGTGAAGTAATTTTGTACTGTGTAGGACATCACCAAAATGGAAATGCATGTGTTAGTGAGTCTGAAGCTATTTCAAATGCACACGGCTCAGTGAGTTTGAACCTGTCCAGAGGACAGAGATGACTTCATCATTACCTCACCCCACTCTGCTAGAGGACTTATCAAAAACATGTGGCTTTACTCTCTCTACACACTGCAAATTGATTGAGTTTTGGACTGCAGTGTTTTTCCTTTGTTAGAGGACATGTGTGTCTGTGCGCAAGCAGGCTTCATTTTATTATCTTGGATTTTCTTGCCTCTCTCTGGGTTTTGACTTCATCTGTCATTCATTTGGCTTGCTCCAGCCTGTAGCTCTGGGTTTGGTCAAACAATCCTGAGGCTGGCTGAGTTGGACAGGGTTGTACACCATGCCTGAGTGTTTGAGCTTGTGTCAGTTGCACCCAATGAAGCCAGATGAAAAACATATTGAGGGTAACATTTTGTGTATCTTATTATAACGTGCCTGTAAGCTGCAGTGCTTTAGAGCAAACTGGAGTTTCAAGGTTTAAAGACTCCTTTTGGGACATCCAGTTATTTTTATCAGGAAAGTGGAGCTCATAATAATTAACCTGAAATACTGATCATTTCTGGTTTGAGGAATGAGGCCACGTACAGTCGTGAGAAAAAACCACAGCATTCATTCATTTGAGGCCAAAGTGCTGTACTGGCCCATCAGATACCAACTCACATTCTTTGTAGATTAATTTGTAACTTGAGCATTGTAGTTCACATTTACAACTTTACAGCCACTGTTGTGTCTGGTGACAGTGTTGCCTGAAACAACCCACCCCATCTTTTGACTCAAAATCTGAATATTTGTCAAAGTTGCAGATCTATGATTCACCTGACTGTATGTAGTAGATTGAAATAGTATTTTTCATAAAGTAGAGCTGCAACAATATATCATTATAGCATCGTCATCGCAAAGTGCATGTGCGCAATAGTCACATTGCAGATCTTGCAAAATAGGAAGAGAATGAAAATGTGTTCTCATCTAATTTCAAGGGTACCTGACACTCACCGCACCCCTGCATAAGGAGTGAGTCCCTGGTAACAACATTGAAAAATACGCAACAGACAGAGAAAATCACTGAAAATGAAGACTTGTGTCAAAAACAAGTTTTTAGTCAGTTATCTGGAATTATTTTGGCTACAAGAAGGATGATATTGAAACATGTGTTCTGTGCCGACAGTATCTTGCAATTGTTGACACAATGAGAGGTAACACAGCTAATTTGTTTGACCGTTTACATCGTCACCATACAGGTAGTATATCCTCCTAACTATTTTTTCATATTGCAATATATATATATATAGTGTCAGTTTTTTTCCAATTTTGTGCAGCCCTACCATGAAGACTTCCAACAAAGCAGGAAGGGGCAAAAGAAAACCCCCAACAACACAGCTCTTCTGTATGTGTTCAAGTTTACTGTTCACCTGGCACATACTTGTTTGTTCAGTTGGATATATCCGCTCCAGTTGGGTGGGCACTGATATGGTTTCAAAGGATGAATGATCTTGAATAAAGTTGCATTAAGCTGCTGATCTCCAGCATTAGTGTTTTCTTTTATGTACTGATTCCTCTGACCTAAAAGAAGCCAGGAAAAGCTGAACTGTCTCTTCACTCATGCTATTGTCTGTCCATGCTCATGGTGCTGTTTGATGCGATACATGTGTGGGCTCACTGTTTAGATTCAGAGTTGTTTGGTTGCCAGAGCCAAATGTCCCAGCGGGGTGGGGTTAGAATAACCTTATTATACACTTGTGGGTGGATGAATAACTGAGAGCATCCGGCCTAGAGTACAGCTGACCTCTGTCCAGCATGGAAATGTATGTTTGTCTATCCTTATGTTGGTTCATACTGTATGTAAATGTGTTGACATGTGTGGGTACGTTGCTATGGAGTTCATCATATGTTTGTGTGCACAGGCTTTTCTCTGTTTGTGTATGAGGGGGCAGTCCCTGGCAGCTGGTAGTGGGTCTTCCCATGCAGGAGGGAAGGAGTTTGCATAGCTAGTAGAGTGAAGTTACCATGGAGACCGATCTGGCTCTGACCATGGGACAGTTTTAGGCCAAATGAGTTTTGGAATCACCGGTGTCTTTTGATCCTAGATGCCATCACCTTATTGAAGTGTCTCTGTGGGGGGTTAACAAATGTAAAGCTCAATTTGGATGTCCCTTAATCACATTTAATCACATGGCCTGGAGGGCTGCGCGCGCACCCCGATGTTGTCACATGTGTCGGCCCCTGCCCCAACTCCAGCCCCATTCCCGTGTGCGCTGTGTCAAGTCATAAGTGTTTGTCTTAATTTGTGCTTTCACGCTAAGGGTTTTTTGTCAACATTCTCAGCGTCCCATCTACTGGGCTTAAATGCTATTTTTTTCGGACGAAGTGTAATGCTGTCCTTTTTTCCCTCTCCTATCCAGATGTGTCTTTTTTTCCTTCTTTGATAAACCGGAGCGTTACACAAGTAGTGATCTGGCAGTTCTTCCATCCTGTATCCCCCTTGTATGTGTTACTGTCTTCATGTTATTCTCAGACGGTTGTAACTGGTAAGACAAATCTACTTACGGGTACCAATAAAGTCACCTTGAACCTTGATGGAGAGCAATGACTTTTGCGATTTTTAATTAATCACTAGTTAACTTTTACTATTGTGATCCAAGTAAAGAGTGCTTATGTAACCCTTGAAAAGGACAAATTCTATCATGTGGAAATAGTTTTGAAATGATCATTTGATATCAGGCGGTTATGATTATAACCCGAGAAATTGAAGAAATTTGCCCTTGCAAGGCTACATCCATTAAAATGTTATCCTTATTTAATCATCAATTTATTATCAGTATTGTTATTATTTAACTCTTAACCATTAAAAAACTGCCATTTATAGATAACGTGGTGCTGATGTACTGCCCTGTTTTGTCTGGGTTGATTGCCAGTAAGAGTGAGTGCACAATCCCTGTTTGTGGAGGAAGGGGGTGGCACCTCGTTTCTGTGCCCGGAGAGTCTGCATTAATATGCAGATTAGATTAGACATCTTCCAGGTCACCTCATCTGTTAAATGAATCTACTGTCATCTTTATTGTACAGGCAGAGGGAAAAGTCCTAGCATGTGATGTACAACTGATGGGACTTGTGTTTATTACCCAATGTCAATCCATTCCTCACAGTGTTCATGTGAGGTTCATCTTGTTCATTTATAGCTTGAAGCGGTGTGTGTGTGTGTGTATCCCATCTCTGTGTGTGTGTGTGTGTGTGTGTGGCCACGTGAGTAAATTCTATGGATGCTTTCATTACTGGTGTTGATCCCTTCGCTGTTTTGGGAGAGGGGAAGGATGCACTGTCAAATGACCTGAGAGTGATGGAAAGCTCATATTGCATCGTTTGTTCGATTTCTAAACCCATGGAATTCCTCTTGTGTATTCTCAGTGGGCGGGTGATCTGACTACAGTGCATCTTGAAATATACTGTAGAATTCTAAAAATGACCCATAAACTCAGCTGCTTGCAAAATTAAAATTCAATCTGAACTTAAAGATACCTTAATTTCTGTTTGTAACTCATTAATATAGGTGGGATGGCCCATTATAGTCTAGTTTATTTCACCACGGTTACACATATGTTTACACTTTTCCTAATAAAATACAGTCTGTCTAATGTGGTTTGGACATTGTTTTTGGTAGAGCATCTGCGTAGGCTTACTGTATGGTCATAGGCTTACCACTAGAAGCTGAACACAATCTGAATTTGTTTTCATCCTCATGACTTGATTTAATCCACAGCAGAAACACATGCATGATCTCCAGTGTACTAACCAAACATGTACAAATCCTAAAGAATCATTAGTGCTAGCCTTTGCAATATTAGTGTTAACAAACATCCTATAATAAAACATGCTTAGTGAAATCCTGTAATCATAATGGCAGTCGGCCCATGTAAAATAAATATTAGTGGAGAGGGAAAATTTGGACAGCACTCTTGTTTGTTTTCACAGCTCTCCTGAAAAGCAAATCTGCTAAATTAACATCATTCATCACATGACTGTTTAGCTCCTCTCCTCTGTTGAAACACATTTCTTTGTCTTTTCGTTGCTGTACTATAAGTCCTACAAAAACACAGTGAAATCTGCATCTGCATACGTCTTACAGAGTGTGGTTCAGTAATACCGAATGTCTTTAACGTTGTGCATACTTAATTTTGTTATATTGTGCAAAACAGATTCACTAAGCATCCATTTATGGATCGTACTGGTTTATTTGTGCTTAACAAAAGAGACACACATTGCAGGCAGATGTCTTTATTTCAGTTACATCAACAAGTTGTAGTAGTTGTGTTTCCCTCATCTTATTTAATCTGCAATGTTTATTAAAAAAACCCATACTTTTTATGCTCACTTGAGGTGTTTTATATATGTTTAATAGAATAAACACATTTAAAAAAAATAATTCTGACAGTGTGATTAACAGGTACTGTAGAGCTCTGATGCATATATGAAAAATTGTTGTTCTTTATTGCAGTTGTGTAATTTAGCCTGTAGCTCCACCTCCAGAATACAACTGACTAGTTTATTCACTTCACAATGAAAATACACATAATACACATTTTTTTTGCAAACTTTTCAAAACCTCACTGTAAATTTGTTTGTAATAAAAGAATACACAGCTAATGTCATGGTAGCACACACATTGCAGAGCGGGTTTGCAGTTGTATAACTTTTTAGAGATGGGGTTTAGTGCTTAATATAAAAGAAAAACAAAGAACACCAGACACTGAATTAGTTGAAAACCTCTTAACAAAAAATTGACTTACTAGGCTAATATCTCTCTATTGTTTAGTTACACATGAAGTAAAGAATGAGTCACATTATAACTTGAATTAAAGCTCCTGCAAAGTATGAAATACTCAAATAGTACCAATTTAGTTGAGGATTTTAGTGGAAATGTTTAAAAACAATGACAATACTGTGGGTAATGTGCACATTTGTGTGGTTACAAGTCTTATCGGCCTTTTGTGTCCAGGAAACACACTTTATTGCCTCTCTGACCAAACCTCTACATTTACCACATCATCTGCCACTGTACAGCAGACACACCCATGCCTCGGTTCCTGTTTGGACACACATACACACACACACACACATACACACACATACACACACCATGTTGTATCACACACCCAGCAACAAATCACTTGTGGCAGCTCTGAGCCTAACTGGCTGCTTAGTCCTGGTCCTGGTGTGGGTATGTACTGTGTTGTGTTTCTTTGTTGTCTGGACCAGCTTGTGAACTAAACCCAGCTAAAATGTTACATCAGTAAAGAAAAGCTTGGCCTTCTCCATTTGTGCTGTGTGGTAATAATTAATTGCTCTTACTCAGGCCTTTAATTGATTGTCAGTGCTTTATTTGATTGTATAACATGTTTGGCTGTAACAAGATGGGACCTGTGGTGGCATGTTTCCCTATAATACTATGTTGAAATTTAATTGTAGGTTTTTTTGTTGTTGTTGTTTTTTTTATATTTCTACAGTGTTTCCCAGCAGTAAATCTTAAAGGAGTCACATTTTGCTAAACCCTCTTTTATTAGTCTTTGGTTCATATATTTGTGTATTTGGACTCTAATAGTCCATACACAGTAGTTTGAATGTGAACCCTCCAGGTGCTGCAGAATATGTTCATATTCAGTTTGTCAAAAGTAGATTTCTACCACCCGTTTTAGTTCCTTCTTTATTTGTTATGTCTATAACTAGTAAAGACACGACATTTGCACGTTTCTCTGAGTACGCCATAATTGTTTGTCAACAGCAACAGTTGTAGTCCATACTGAAAATATGTCCAAACTTTGAGCAGATTACCTAAAATGTTCAATTGTTGGTTGTATTAACAAACACAAGTCAGAGTAGCACTGTCACCAACCTGGAGAGGGTGGGGTGTGAAGTGGCTCATTAGCATTTAAAGGGCCAGCGCTCAAAATGACC
>JAPTGZ010000001.1:20033623-20048070 GCA_029814645.1 Fowleria isostigma | reverse complement strand
TTTCTTGTCACTACGAGAATAAAGTCATAATATTACGAGAATAAAGTCGTAGTTTTAAAAAACTCGTAATATTACGAAAAAAGTCATATTATGAGAAAAAAGTCGTAGTTTTAAAAAACTCGAAATATTACGAGAAAAAAGTTGTAATATTATGAGAATAAAGTCATAATATTACAAGAATAAAGTTGTAATATGAGAATAAAGTCGTAGTTTTAAAAACTCGAAAATAGTGTTGTACTTAAATGACTTGTAATATTTTGAAATTTATTTGACGGTCAGTTTCCTGTTACAGCGATCAAGTGAAGCAGCAACTTCACTTCTGTTGAATTGGACCAACCTTATTCTCGTAATATTACGACTTTATTCTTGTAATATTACGACTTTTTCTCGTAATATTATGAGTTTTTTAAAACTACGACTTTATTCTCGTAATATTACAACTTTTTTCTGGTAATATTATGACTTTATTCTTGTAATGACAAGCAATTTCTTTTTCTTGTGTGGCCCTTATACACCGTCGTAAAAATATAACATATTATAATCAAAGAAAAACATCTGAAATGTCCATTTCAGCATGAAAGCACTCTTAATACCTTACATTTACTTTTGCTTGCCATGACCTACTATACGTATTATTTTAATCACCGACATTGACAATGTATGTACAAATTTACTCATTTGTTATTCTTAACCATTACACACACACACAGGTGAGCAGGTGCCTAAATTAACAAATGTCTTCACCCATTTCCAGTTGACCTACTTATTCCTTTATGCTCATAACCCTAAATAATCATAAACAATAATAAACCCAATACTGAAATGATTATAACCCTACAAAATATAACTTAATTTATGGCTCCTACGGTGACGTTTGTTGCATTTCAATGTTGTAAAGGTTGGATAAATGTGAGAAACTTGCACAACACTGATTATAGTAGAGATTAAATGTGTTGGCCATAAAACAACAAACCAGAGTCATTAAGATACATTAATGTGGGGCGGCTGTGGCTTAGGATTTAGAGCAGGTCGTCCAATAACCGGAAGGTTGGCGGTTCAGTTCCCGTTCTGTCCCAGTCATGTGTTGTTGTGTCCCTGGGTAAGACACTTAACCCACCTTACCTCCAGTGCAGCTACTCACACTAGTGTATAGATGCATATGAATGTTCGGTGGTGGTCGGAGGAGCTATAGACGTGAATTGGCAGCCATGCTTCTGTCAGTGTGTCCCAGGGCAGCTGTGACTACAAATGTAGTTTATCACCACCAAAGTATGAATGTGTGAGTGAATGAATAATGGATCTATTGTACACACTTTGAGTATGCCTTAATAGAAAAGCGCTATATAAATCTAATCCACTAATGTGTTATTGTAATTTGCCCACATGTGGTTTCCACTATAAATGGGTTAATTTTTACAGTTCAATAATGCTAAAATATGTCAGCAGATGTTTTCTGGTGAATGAGCACAGTGTGTGACATGCCTGAAACCATCTGCCTTCAGCTCTGAGGCTGATGGTGCAGATAAACAAAGTGATGATGCACACGCCCAGTTTTGTGTTCAACCAAATAGTTTTACTTTTTAGTTTGACCTGTTGTCTGATATCTCTTCATCTCTGTGTCTGTAGTTGTCCACTCATCGCCCACTCATCCACTCACTTACACTTAAATCAGGTCAACAAGGGAGTCAGCAATGAGAGCATCACCTGTCAGCTTCTCACTCCTTCAGTTGAATCGTCCAGTCAGCAGGCTTTCAAAAAATGACCAGGCCACACAGACTGGACACTAGAGCTCTCACTAAACCATTCTGACTGAATCAGATTAATGAGCGGTTTGGGTTGTTGTATAACTAAACTCAACTAACAGGACTCGCCTCTCATCACATCCTCGATGACCCAAAGCTTAGGTCACACACGAAGTCAAACGTTCAGCATCTGGATGTGGTCAATTAGAAGCAGCCTTTCCTCCCCATAATAATCCTAATGCAACATTTATTCACAAACACTGCCCCAAATTAGTCTGGATTTTATGTAATGAGGCTGGAGGGGCCATCACATAAAAGGGTCTGGACAGTCATATCCATTAAATCAGAGGCCACCACAGTGGTCAGCAGGAACATTGTTATGTAACTGTGCTGGTTATTCTTGTCTCTCCTCATCTCACCCAAGAAAAAAATGATTAGTATGTGAAGCCTAGTGCCTGGCCTAACCTGTCTCCACTTTGTTTACAGTGTGTTAAGCAATCAAATACACGCACACATACATTCCTGGTAGATAGTGTAACTTTGCAATCGACAGTGTATTTCTGTGGTTCAGTAACAAAAGGTTTGATAAGATAAAATCATTACAATGGCGATGAGTTGTTTTTGTACAATGGAGTACATTTTTGTATTGAGAGGTTGCTCCACTATGCCACAACCAGCATGTAATTAAACCTCATATAAGGATCTGCCTACTTAATTATTGCTTTTAATGTACTAATTAATACAGAAAGACAGAGATATGCCTTTTAGTTTGAGCTAAATATGCAGATTTGTGGATGTGAGGTGTTGGTCAAAGCCCTTGCCAGTCTCCAGATCCATTGTCTTTGAGCTCTGACAGTATTAAACAATATCTGAAGTAGGGCTGCACAATTGATTGATTTTAAATTGAAATCCAATTTTTTTAATAAGGAAGATTTTTAAATAGGGTAATCATCAAATCTCTTTTATCTCTCTTGTGTCTCCGAGCCCGTGTCTCTGCACATTCGCCTCCGCCCTCTGGGTTACTGTAGGCACTTCCTCTTAACTGTCACAGTGGTCTTTCACAAAATTCTATGTAATGACCACAGACCTTAAATCTGTGATGGCATCATGGATACTGCATAGTCAGACTGTACGTCCAGCGCACATCAGAGCTCCAGGTCATAACTGGGCAAGCCTTGGATGTTCCGTGTAAGACATGCCGTGTCCGCGTTTCGCAGCCGCCTATGATTCTCTCACTCATCTGGTCCACGCACACATGACAGAAGCCTGTCACTGACTTACATTGGTAGAACTTCTGTGGCCCATCACAGAACCACTTGCGACAAGTCTGTGTGTACGAGTCATAAGGTCCGGTAGTGTGCACCCTCCCCCAGTCCGTGGTTCTGTGCGTACCTCTAATAAAATCTCTTTCTGTTCTGTAAACTCAAAAATCGAAATCAGAAATCGAGTTTTTAGAGGAAAAAATTGGGATTTTATTTTAGGCCAAACTCGTGCAGCCCTAATCTGAATCAGAATCAGAATACCTATGAAGGGTCAATTACAAAAATGAAGGAGTAAACCTGCCAAAAATGGGACAGCTGTGTTGGGTGAAACAGTTCTGCATGGCATCTTTGACCAGGTGCAAACCAGTCTAATCTGTTTTATTAAGCGGGGAATAGTGGTCAACATGTCTTTCCTGTCCATCATTACTTTGTATCTGGAGCCTACTTGAAAAAAATTATTATTCTATCCCAAATTTGCTACTATTTATCAGACATGTGTTGAAGTTGTACCTCTTGCTATTCAGTTGGTTACCCAACAAACAGTTCTAGTTCATGGAGGGGGACCTGTTGTTGCTACTTCCTGTGTTGCTACTTTCAGCACATTTTTCTGACACTACTCGGCTCCTGTGCTGTCAGTGTTCTACATCAATGAAACTAATGCCACATTTCCATTACGTGGTACCAGTTTGACTTGAGTCGACTTGACTTGACTTGGCCTTTTTGCATTTACATTATGTAAACGAACATGGAATTGGTACCTGGTACTAATTTTTTAGTCCTTTCTTGGCTGAGGTTCCAAAATGGGTAAAGACAGGCTAAAATGTCACATATAAACACTGTAGACCACTGATTGGTCAGACTTGGCTTTGCCCCATTGCCTCATCGAAGCGTTACACGCCATTAAAAAAACAAAACTGATTCAGAAGTTTACAGTAAATATACTGGTAGGCTAATCCATGATGACAGCCTGCAAAATGACATCATGGTCGGTCGAGGAGGTTCAGCTTTGGTGGCTGATGAAAAGATTCAGCATGAGCTTGATGGAAAGAACATGTAACAAGTGAGTTTATCAGCAACTCTCTGAGCAGATGTCACAGAAGATACTATGACGACCAGGTACTCTAAAGTCGGTAGTATCCTGTAATGGAAACGCTCTCCAGGAATAGTATCTGGTCCCCGAGTCGAGTTGAGTCGGTATTGTGTAGTGGAAACGGAAACACGGCATTAACTGCCATCAGTAACTAGTACCACTTGGGGGCCAGGAGCAAAATCCATGCCCTTTTGATCTATATGACACCACCTTCAACATCTGTGGCACCATACTCAACTGGCTCAGTTTATACCTCTCAGATATACTCTTGTTAATCTTCATTGATAATTACAAATCTCCTACTCCTTCCGCTCTCCCGCAAAGTGTTCCCCAAGGTTCACTACTGGACCCTTTCTTCTTTTTACTCATACTTTATGTATTCACCCTTGGTCTTATTATTATCATCACTGTCATTATAGTGTTTCTATATCTGCTTATCTAGCCCTCCCAGTTCCCAGTAAAGAAATAAGTTCTTTTTTCAGTAAAATTTATCATTGAGCTGGAATATTTTTTTTCTTTTTACAACCATGTAATATATATAGTGTATGTTTATTTATATGAAACAAGGGCTTAGTGGGGTTCCTTCTGTTATACTGTTAATCTTAGTGATTAGTTTATTCAAGTTTCATTGTTCATTGTTAATTCACTTCATGCACAGGACATACTGACAATTGAGATGCTGTTTCTCTCTTTGAATGCAAACTTACTGTCCAGCTTTATAGGCTTTTCATTGTCAACACCTGAGAACCTGAAGAAGGAAAATTCTTCACTAACGTGGAAAAAATATGAAAATCGATTTAGCAGGTGTTTCCAATTCTTCCCCATTCAATCAGCTTGGACCAGAGTGTGTTTCCACAAGTGCAGGATTTTCAGATTTCAGGTGTCTTTCATCCGGCAGTTACAGTTATTGTATGTTACATAATTTCCAGCTGTTGACCTCTTGCTTCATTCAAACTAATGGCCTCTGTGGATTTATAGTTTCAGACACAAATTTAGAATATTTTATGGTCTGTTTTAGGACCAGTCCCTAAATTCTCCATAGCCACTTATCATTCTAGAGGTATGCAGGCGCAGCGCTCTCAACAAAAACACATCTCACATGCTATCAATAGCCCCCGTGTTCTCCGATGGTGAGCCGTGTTGACACAGTTGGCGTTTGTGTAGATGACATAGTTGATGGTTATCAAGGGCAGACCAAGTCCCTTAGGCGGTCTGCAGCTCGGTGAAGCCTCAGGTCTGGTACAGAGGCACAGCCCGCTCTAGATAAGGCAAAAACACTGACCACAGTGACCGGGATTGCACATCATGAGGCCTGAAGTCTCATGAGAATTGATATCCTTATGCACACACGAGTACTAATGAGGCCTTTTATACGAGGACTTCTAAAGGTTTCAGAGCAGAATGAAACCCAGAGGAGCAATCTGAGAAGGCAGATCTGCTCCAAGGCCAGTGGTCCTCTCTGGTTCTTGTTCCTCAATATTGTTAAAGCACAAACAAACTACAAGTTTGGTTTCACTAATTAACTTCACTGACTGTTGACAAAGTTTGAATTCGTCAAAAGGGGCCAATCGTTTGTGTTTTTGACACTAAAGGCCATTACACACTGGGGGGGGGGGTGATGTGATCAGTTCACATGTCATTTTTAATGAGTCCTATCAAAGATGACAGGAAATAATTTTTTCTGGCATTCTGTACCATGACGAAAGGCATCAAAGAAAACAAATGTGTAGGAGTACAAAAATTGTTAATGGTTGGTACTCATATAGCGCTTTTCCACACCTTAATGGTCTCAAAGGGCTTTACAATACAAGCTCACATTCACCCATTTACACACACACTCATACACCAGTGGACGGCTGCCACTATGCAAGGCACTACCAGACCTTACTGGGGGCAATTAAGGGTTCAGTTTCTCGCCCAAGGACACTTCGACATGTGGACAGTTGGAGGCAGGATTCAAACCTTCGACCCTTTGATTATTGGACAACCTGCTCTAGCAACTGTGTTACAGCTAGGAACAGCATCGCTGAATAACTGATGAACTGTAATGAATCACATATCAATCATATTAATCAACTAGAGAAAGCACTGCACCTAGAACAGAGAACACCAGTGCAGACGTACTGCCTACACTTTATGTTACAGCGCATCTTCAGATTGAGTTCATAATTTTTACTGAAAAATTAGCTGCTGTACATCTATTCAGTCTTTTTATTGAGCACGTGTTACGGCTAACCCAATTCTGAATAGTTATGAGTGAGGTGAGTGTTCAGTGTTATTTCACATGAACTCATCTAAAAAAAAAAAAAGCACCACTTTACTAACCATCTCTGATTGGCTTTATACTTTCACAAAAGAATAAAAAAAAAATCAGTAAAAAAAGTTCAGTAAAAGTTCAACAGGTCATTACTTTTGGAATATTCACAATCGATGCATTACATTTTCAGCAGTTGTTTTAAAGTATGACATTTTTAAAATTCTGTAAAAGAAGATCCACAGCTGTGTATTTAGCAAATTATAGCTTGTTAAAAACTTAAAAAAAAAAAAAAAGAAATCAATTATCCTTCAGAGTATTTTTGACTCAGTTTCAGTATCTGTACAAGTTTAGGCATTATTATCTTGAACACTGTCTGAAATTTGGTGATTTGGGAGTTGGTTAATGCTTTGTTAATATGTCATGGTCTAGGTCTTTGTTTGTATGGCTCATTTATTGTTAAAGAAAGTGAAAAACAACTTCATATTCTACCCTTTTCTTGGTACATCCTTGGTTCATACCCTTCCATTCACTACGTTTTATGAAAGCTATTGCAGTATTTAAATTTTTTTCCCCACAATCCTGCTGACAGACATGTCGACAAATGAGGGTGATTGCACAACCTTCTTGGCAGAGATGGTGAATTCAACACATTTTCATTCATCTTGACCGGGTCTTCCAACAGAGAAATAACTCCTGAGGAAGGAAGAATTTTTTTTTTTTTTTCTCAAAATTCTTTTTTTGGCATTTGATAGTTGTAGTGGAGAGAGACAGGAAAGGCAGTGGAGACAAAGAGGAGACTGGACATACAGCGTATAGGGCTCTGGGTTGATTCGACCTTGGCTGCTGTGCGAAGGACACGCCTGCATTAACATTGTCATTGTAAGGATGGTGTTAAATTTTAAGGTCTGCCAGGGAGGGTGGTTTGTGATTTTAAGTAATAGAGCATTTGATACAAGAGTAACATTAGTCTTTGGGAAGAATGTGCTGAGATTACAGGCATAAAATGACATTTAATCTGTTTTTTTTCATTAGATTAGTACAGTTTTCACATTCGCTTTGCTTTATTAGAATATCCAGAGATTTAAAGGGTAATGAGAGGTTTGTGGTTTCTCTTTAAAATTTAACAGATAGACTTCAACATCCTCGTATCAGCTTTTTTTCTTTTGATCAAGTTTATTTCAGTAATTCCTGGCTAAGATGATTTTAAGGCCAACCTAAACAAAAAAAAAAAGTAGACAATAAATGAGTAATATTTAAAGCATGTGTCTGCAGCTAGTTGTGAATGGACACACAGGGCTCATACTTCTACTGTCCTTACAAGACCTGGATGCAAAAAGTAATAATGTGTTTGTGTCTGTTTTTGTCTTAGTTGGTGAGACGTCGTTGACTGAAGTAGACCCCTGAGAGGTAAGAATTACTCCATCAACACGCACCATTTCCTCCTACTCAAGCTTTTAAAAACACCTGTTGATTGCATCAACAGCACAGCCCTGTTTTGGGTATTATTTTACGCCATAACACTCTAAGCTGATGGGAAAATGAAATGGAAAAAGTCTTAAATGTAGTGTTGAGTGGAGTGGAAAGATTGGGCCTGTTGTCCAAACGCCTCCGCCCTCCTCTGGTTTGCTCAAGGACACAGAGGGTAAATGGAGAGTAATACTGAGCACTTTTTGGAGAGTCTTGAAGAAATGACGCGGCTTCGGTCAGCGGTAAGCTTACAAACTGCTTCTGGCCAGACGTTTTACTGTTCTGGGGACAGGCCTCCATCTTTTTCATCCTCTCTTTATGAACTATATATTTCTTCTTTTACCGCTTGTGGTCAGAAAAACAAACCATGATCATCTTGTCAAATGATGATTTAAAAGTCATTTATTTATAGGTTGACTGACTCATTTAATCCACTGCACTAGTAACCTACTGGGTTTTTCCTTTATGTACCTGATGGCTGTTGATTGTCCATGTTACTCATACGTTTGGAAAGTTTGCCATCTGTCAAGAGTTTGTGGAAAAAGCGATTACTATGATCTGAACCATGTTATTTGAGAGGGAAAATATTGGAAAGAATTTGTTTTGGTGGATTTAGTGGATTTGTCATATTATTTTGTGGCATTTTGACAAATTATATTTTGCCCCTTTTTTGCTATTTTAGAATTCTGTGTATCTCTGTGTATTGGCCATAATTTGAATGATTATATTAATATAATCATGATATTGGGATTTTATGTATCTACTGAGACGGAGACAGACTACAGTAATGTGCAAGGCCACCATAAGATCTGTTTTTTTTTTTTGTTTTTTTTTTGTGCATAGAATTTACATGAGATTCTCTAAGTTTTTGCATCAGTATATCAACTAGAAGAAATACAATACCTAAACATCCTAAAAAATACATATTTATGTTATGAGTTATATGGGATTATCTGGACACAGACAATTATAGAAGCATAAAGAAAAACTGAGATGGTCTGAATTAATCTTAATTTAATATTATAACAAATTATTTATTAACATAACTTGCAGATAGTCAACTCAAGAGTTTAAGATAAATGTAGATCACATTAAATATTGACTTTTACACTGTAGAAGTACTTAAGCTCTGATGTACTTAATGTGCAAATATTTCTTCCATTATCTTGTTATGTCTTCATAAAAAGACTTGCAAGTAAATGTGCATATTTATTATAACTCTGCAAAACCAACAATCTCTAGTGGATTCTCAGTCTTTCCACTGCATTGTGATAATTTCATTTGTTACAGCACTACCTGCAACAAATGAGATTATATGGCTACATTTTAAATAACATCTGTTTTATCTGCATCTTCCCTATTCTTTCTTTTCCCACCATTTTTGTCTCTTTGTATCACTGCAGTACAATGTTCTGTAGACATGTCTCTCTCTGTGTTCCTGCAATCTGTATTTTATAGTTACAGCCTCTTCTGTGTCTGTGCAGATTAAAACAATGTATTTACTGAATGGAAAAGCAGTTGCATGGTGGTCACTTTTCCTTTCCTTTGGGATATATGTCAGAACCAAGAAAGCAATATTCATCCACATGGAGATCTTTTAAACTGTCCTGTCTCACTGTCTCCATCTGACAGTCGTATCTTTTCCTGCTACTCTGTCAGATAGTTTTAAAGCATCTCACTTGTCGTCCTGGTCCCAGTTTGGCAGATCCGTCAGGTCCAGGGCTTGTGGGGTCAGCGGAAAAAACAACGCAGCTCTGGGAGGTATGTGACGCATTATGAGACATGTCAGCAAGCCCAGTCTTTTACAGTCAGAGTGGCAGCTGTCTTCATATCTGGATGCCATTTGAGGTGCTGTCACGTGTCCTTGCTGACTACTGTAGTTGTGTTCCAGATTTACTGTTGTAGTACTTGTCTGAGTGTGTGCCTCTGATTACTGCTGTAGCTCTTGCTGGTTGTTATTAGGCTGCACACTATATCGAAAAAAATATTGTTGTCAATAATAGACTGTGCAATATTCATAACACAAAGACGTCAATAATTTCTTTTCTTTTTTTTTATTAACTTTCTGTTTTCCACACCATGGAGTACCAGAGTGGTTTTCTCTACCACTCTAACATGCTAGTTTTTGTAGTATAAAAACTGAAGTAATGCTACTGCTGCTGGTTGAAGGCAAGTTTACATGTTATTAATGTTGAAAAGATGTGAAAATAGCACAACTTTGGGCAAAGCCTGAACACTTATATTTTTAATTTGGATATGCAGTATTTACCAAACCAGGGAAGCAATGAGATATTGTTTAGTTAAAGCTCTTTCATGGCGGTACTCTAGCACTTTTGCTATTATAAAATACATTCATGTCATTTACACATTGTTATACGTGAATAAAACGACCAAATATTTGATTATGTTTGTGTTGAAGGTCTATGGTGGCAGCATCACCAGGTTCTGGGACAGAATTGTGTCATTGATTGTAGTAGTGCAGTATTTTGTCTTAAATTATGAATAACTGAGTCAGCATCCAAACAATTGGGTCATTTTAACCTTGGTAAGGAACATTTTTCTTAGTTGATGAAATTGGTATTTCTTTAGGTGAATGAGAAATATTACATTACTATTACATTATTGCAATACAGTACACCCATATCGCAAGTTTTGCCAATATCGTGCAGCCCTAGTTGTCATTACCATTTATCTTTTTTTACCTGCAACTAATGCAGTGCAAAAATGAATAACTTATCAATCTACTTAAGTTGGCACTGTACAACATTACAAAGAAAATGTGTCTATTGCAACCATAGTGCACTACTAGCAGCACTGCACCATAAAATATCAGAGATGTTAATAGGGCAGCCATGAATATCAGCCATTTAATTTTATATTGCAAAAATGATCTTTTATTTAAGATTTGTTTTGATCATAATGTCAAATAAAACACAACATATGTCACTGTTGTGTTATTTTGTTTGGTTT
This sequence comes from Fowleria isostigma, assembly GCA_029814645.1. Lineage (NCBI taxonomy): Eukaryota > Metazoa > Chordata > Actinopteri > Kurtiformes > Apogonidae > Fowleria > Fowleria isostigma. The sequence continues at coordinate 20,037,282 of JAPTGZ010000001.1, read as the reverse complement.
ACTCAAGACATACTGTGGAAGAAGTGAACACTTATTAAATCCCACCCATTTTCCCAAAATCATGCACTGCAAATATTTCAACCTCCTGACATCAGTCTAAACTACAAGTAGATAGTTGTTCATAGCCCCATATGATTTTTGCACCAGAGGTAGAGAAAATAAAGTAACAACAACTATATTATTCTTATAGCTTATTGTTTGCCTCACAACCAGATGAATAACATTTTTCTTGTGATGTGCACATGCTCAATAAACAGCCTGAAATGAGTAAGACAGTTAACTTTATTTACACACACTCTATATTTGCCTGAACATTCGGTCATACAGATCAGGAGACATGGTCATACATTCACACCAATTATCAAATAATGAAGCCCCTGAGGCTGTTTTGTCAATGCTGCGACAATGATACGACAATAATAAATTAAAAATATTCTCATAACCAGCACCTTTGGAAGTGCAATCAAATTAGGAGGCAGGTTCTGTGTCATCCCTGCTCAGTCATTTTAATCCCATTTAATATTGTTATAATGTTCTCCCGCAACTTTGTTCAGTTTAATTATTAAAAGGGACTCAGGATTCCCACTGTAGGTGACAGCTTTGTGACATGGACATGTTTGTCATTTACTGTATAAACGACAACTAAGCCATCTGTGTAAGCTTCCAACATTCCATTTATGAATTACAGGACAATAGTAAGTGGATTAACAGATGTGGATGTAATCCCTTAATGAATATCAAAGCGCCTTTTATGATTTATTGTATTACACTGATAGTAGTCTGCTGTGAAATAAATAAGTTGTAATTTTTAGGTTCATACAGTAAGATTCTTCAGAAAGTCCCTTTTGTCTTTTTTGGGTTGGTTTTTGCTGGAAAAGAAAACTAAAAATATCCCCAAACCCTCAGACCCACTGTCTGTCTTCTCTCCAGATCACCAGCCTATCTCATTCCTGTGAGGCAGTCTAATGTGACTAATGTCTGTGAGGTAGAGCAGTAAATGTAACCAGGTAACAAAACACATCCAGGATCGGAAAAATGACCGGCATGCATTCCTTCAGGTATTGAGGAAGTTGAAAAGACGAGTTGATGGCACGGCAGAAAAAGAAACAATGAAAGAAAAAAGAGTTATAAAACCACAACTGCTGAATCGTTTACTGGAGGACAGAAGTTTCACCAGCTAAGGTCAAGCCTTTCCCAGTCATTTTCTTCCTCAATGGGATATTTTGCTATTCTCCTTTAACCCTAAAATCCTGAAATTACTTGTCTTTTGTTTTCAGTCTTTTTCCCATACACATATACAGTTTCTTTTTGTCAGGCTGTCATCTGTTCTTCTGTTCTCCTCTTTCCCATTTCTCTTCTCTCTTACACTTCCTTCAGTAAGACAAGCTGTCCTCTACACAGCAGACCAATACGGAGACGTCAGCATCTGCCACTGCAGGTCCTACGGTTTTTACATATTAGCATGCATCCCAGCTCTGGCTCTTCTGTGAGTTTGTGAGCACAGTTTTGCATAAATGCATGAAGCCACATTTGGTAATCAGTTGTTATTTGCTGTTGTCCCAGCCAGTGTTGATAGCAGTATTAGGCATACCACATGTATTTGAGCTAATGTGATAATTGTCTTCATTCACCTGTTTAAAATAGTGTATTTCATCACTATTTTGACATCGTTTTCTACCATTTTCCATGTAATAATAGCATTTCAGTGTGCTGGTTCATCTGGAGGTGCTTCACTCCTATTACTGCTGTCACCATTGTGCTGTTTATTTTTATGTAAAACTGCAGCTACGTCCTTTCATTAATTGTTCTACATAGAGGTAGGTGATATATATCACCTACGATAATATCATAAGTGTTGCTTTGACAATGGGCAATTTTACATTATCAAGTGTCCATACTGCTTTGAAAAGGAAAAAAAAAAGAATGGTGCCTAGATGGTAAAGAAGAGGTGCATCAAAGTCCTCAATCAACCATTATGTGCCTCAGAAGCCAATTGGTGGACAGGCTTTAGTCTGGTAGTGACTGTTCAGATGTTACTTTTCCCCCCCATCATTGATGAGATTTTCCATTAGAAGCCGCTTCAGGACCGGTTGTAAACTTTTTGAACTCAACTCAATGCTATCCCATTACCATGTAGACAACACCATTACCTTTGAATGGGAGAACACTGGCTCTGCAGTTTCAAAAGCCTTAAAGATGATTACGGATTCAGACTCCGACAATTCATGATATGATGAACCTTCAGTAGAACTTACAACTCTGTAAATCTTTTTACAGAATGTATTTTATTAAGGCCAGATACACTTTGATACTTGTCAATGATTATTTTTGATTATTTTTTATCTATTTGCGGAATTTCAGTTATAGCAGAGTGAAGTCAGACCAACTTGTTCAATTAAAGACAACTTCATCCACATGTGGTTGGAACCAGGATATTGGCCAGTATATTGCAGGGCAGCAGAGGTCTTCAGTGGTGCAACATTTTACTGTAGCGATGGACAGCTGTTGTTGGGCACAGACAGCGATACAGAACCAATAAAAGACTAGGCAGTCATCCAGGCTGATGGATTTCCTACAGGGTGTAAACCATAAAAGGCGTGCACCATTTGGACTGTAAGGGAGTCTCTTTGGTGTAAATCATAAAAGACTGGGCACGTCTGCGTCTCACAATGGTCTAATAATGTTCAGCCCAGCCCTACTGCATTACTGGAGTTGAGCTTATGACAAGTATATTCTTGTCGTCTGTGTCAAACAATTTTGGTTTCAAACTGTGAACATCTTTGAGCTTAGACGTTTGTGTGAAGAAGTCAGGAACAAGACTCATTCATAGGTCAAGTTTACCAACCGACAGACCGAAGACTCAAGAGACACAAACAGTTGGCTCTGATTTGTGGTCACAGTGTACTTTTATATGAATCAAAAAGACAGAACCACCACACTGATTTTTAGAGACACACTGTTTTAATTATTATCAGTATGGGTGTTTCCCTGATAAATAACAGTGAATCACAAGTCCTGACAGCAGCTGGAGGAGGAGTTTGGCTTGTGTGTTCTTGTGTGCATTTGGTGTGTTTGGTACACTCATATATGTGTGATTAGTTGTTGCTCTGTTTGTAGTTGTGACAAGTTCATAAAAAGAGTTCTGATCTTGTTAGTGGTTGTATATCTTTAGCTTTATGGCTGTCTGTCTGTGTGCCATGGTTTTGTGGTTGAGAGTGTGTTTGACTCGGTTCTTGGTCACATGATGTGTCTTGTAATCATTAGGCACATCCCAGTGAAATGCAGGGTGGTTGCATGTGGCCACATCTTGACCACATAAACAAACAAACACATGTGTGCACACATCTAGAAAGGCTGCAATTTTTTGTATTCATTTTGTTCTTAAACATATGCAGTAGACTATATATGCATTTAGTTAAGCATGTGAACATACAGGCATATGTGCATATACATATATATGTACAGTCAAAAACTCACACACATTCACTTTCAGCTCTGGTGGCCTGTGAGGCTTTTGTAGTGCTGAGAGGCCACAAACGACAGCTTTGTGCTCAGGGAGGCTGGGAAAGTTGGACAGCAACGCTCACATACACATACACACACACACACACACACACACACACACACACACACACACACACACACACACACACACACAC
>JAPTGZ010000001.1:20012023-20026570 GCA_029814645.1 Fowleria isostigma | reverse complement strand
TTGTATATGTATATGAAATTGCCACTGTACCTGGAGTGCATGAGCTCGAAACAAAATAAATGAAATGAAATGAAAAAGATTTCACATTACTTTTAAGAAAACTAAAATGACAAAATATTTGACTGGACAAACAGACTTGTTTTATTTAACAGTTACAAAACAATGTAGGTGCATTTTGAAATGTTTTATAACTTGCATTCATTCATGACCTAAGCACGAGCTTTTAACTGTAGAACTTCTTTCCTTTTTCAAAGAACAGCAATATGTGCAAAAGTGTAAAATGGCCTCATATTAGCTGCAACGAAACCGCCGATGTCTCTGGTTATTGCCGTGGCTCTGGCACTTGACTCTGTGAGGTTAGGGTCAAAGGTGTCTGTCAGCGTTGTCTGACCTTTGCCTGTTTAATCACAGGTGCAGTGGATTTTAGATGCAAGCTGTGGTGGTTCTGTATGTGTCCTTGCATAGAGCTCATGTTAGCTGCGGTGTATGCTACTATTTTCTTACACTGGTTTTTAATTGATCGTGTGTTGTCTGTTACTTGGTTGTCCTTTGTTATTTCTAGGCGCACCTGCTGTGAAATTATGAGGTACACAAGGACCGCACAGGGTGGGGGTGTAAATAGTTTGTAAGACCGGGGGGGTCTCTGTAAGTACCCTGATGTACCTTACCTACCTCCTACATAGAAGTTTAAATAGCTCACAGTCTAATAGACTTCTGCCCTGGGCCCATAAGACAGCGTTTCATTTAAATGAGAAATATCTTCATGATTTAATCTTGGGAGATCTCATACCATGAGCTCTAATCGCACCCCTACAGTAGAGTGAAGGAGGATTTATATTTCTCAGGATCACTCTTTTCCAATTATTGACTGATTTTATTCCAGGTCAACTGGAATGAACCACTACGAAATATTTTCCATTTGGAACATTCACTGCTTTTAGGCCTGATGAACAATTGATCCTCTCATCACAGATGTAGTTGAACAAACAGAAAACCACACTCACCAGACCGATGAGCAAAGTAAGTGGGGAATCCCTGCCACTTAAAGACTGACATCTGGGTATACAGTAGCTTAGCTGGACTGTGTCTCTCCTTAACTCCCTCTCTATTTCTCTTTCAACTTGAATAATTGATTCTGAATTGATTTAGGCTCAGCAGGCTTACTTGCTTTTTCTGCAGGGCTTGGAAAGGAGTTGTATTTTTGCTTCCTATAATTATTGTCTGCCTCCTTTCTGTACTAGTCAGCAATAAAGTCAAAGTTTTACCCTCCGAATGGAAGCTTTTTCAAGGAAACTGCAATTAAAAATTCATTTGAGATTTGTTTGTCGCACTGTTTGACCATAAATTACACACACCGACAATTTGCATTTACATGAGGGAGTGTAAATGTCAAAGGGACTGAGGACATGTGGAAAATGTTTCAAACTTCTTACAAGCTATTGAAAGCTGGAATGTAGTGTCTAGAAATTTTATCATAGACTTTTTTTAGTCTGGTTAGAGGAGAAAAGTTTGGAGAAAGGGGGAAGAATGTAACCATAACTCCTCAGTTAAATGAAGCATGAACAGTCAATGTGAAGTCAGTGGCTAAACCTTTCACATGCTAATTTAATGTCATTCCCATGTCCTCTTTTTATATCACCTCAGTTAACAAATTGACCTAACCACAATAACATGACAAAACTAAAGAGAATGAACTCCACATCCTGTGTAAATTATCTGAAATACAGCTAATATATTTATTTTCTGACAATGACAAGGCACATAGCGTAATGTTTATTATACGTAACCTAAATGTTAAGTGTATGAAGAATTCTACAAGAATTCACCAGTATCCAAAGAGTAGAATCACTATGGTTTTCTTTCTTTTGTTGTTTTGTTCAAATCCCTCTTCTGTTTTCGTTTTTACACTGGGGGATTTCTTGCTTTTGAAAGTTGATAAGCTGCGATAAGGTGAAGTGCTGGGTGTCTTTGGAGGAGTGAAAGAGAAGGAATGGTTCTCTTCAGACCGAGCTGAATGCAACTGTGGCATTTTTGTACGCCGCTCATAGACTTCTGACTATGTAACTACGGTGATTGAAGACGAAGAAAAGAAATGTGGAGATCGGAGCTGATGAATGAGAAGCTTATGGAGGCAAACGGAGGAAGAAAGGAAAGAGAAAGCTGAGAGATGAGGGGAAATTCGATAAGTGTTTGCATTTTAGAGGACTTTTACTTTTCATTTTCAGCCTGATCCTGCCTCTTACATCCATCAAGTCTAGAACTGGATACTTAGTCAGAAATGAACACAACTGAAGAGAAGAAAGAAGAGACGATGGAGAAAAAAACACCCCTGAAAGCCTTGAGTTTACGTCCACAAAAGATCACTGAAGCCCCCTGAGGGGATGGGACCCTGTCACCCTGGATGTTGGCCTCTGTGTGTGAATTCAAATCAGGTTTGCCCCTCCCCCTTCCCCTCTGCAACCCCCACCACCATCAGTACCCTCCAAATTCCCCTCTGCATACTTGTTAGTCAGATGCAGCCCCTGCAGCAGATAAGTTGTGTTTTCTATCAGTGTTGCAGTCCGCATAAAACCAGATAAAACAGACCAGCTCTTGCTTTAGTGAGGAAGGAAGAGCACTGAATTAAAAAAAAAAAAAAAAGCAGGTGGGTGGAGCTTTGGGGAAAGAGGGCAGCCGGAGCAACAGTTTTGCACTGCGTTTAGCTACAATGGGAGAGGCGTGTTAGAAAGAGAGAGAGCACAGCAGTTTAGGCACAAGAGTCGCTGCAGTGCAGGTGGATCGCAGCCGACTGCTGAAGAGGAAGATCCGGAGGGAGCAGCGGTGTTACTCTAATTGGCTGTCCAGAAGGTTTGTGTTTCAGCTTCTTTGCGGTGTTAGCTGACTATGTGGAGGTTTGCGCTTGTAGAGACAGACTTTTGTGTGACTGATATAATGGATGCAGTGTTCTCCACCATCAGGGCTGCCATCTCTGCCGTCCACCCTGCAGTTGTTACAGCACCCGGCAAAATGTCCCATGCATTCAGCTTTTCATTGCTGAGGCATGGGTGGGTTTTCTTCTTGCCGAGGTGTAAAAGTTCAAGCGACACAACAAAGTTTTAAGCAGGCAGGAGAAATGAACCTTTAAGCTCTGGTTGCTTCAGTGGCTCCATTGCAGGATGAAATCACAGAGGCCCTCTTCCCTCCTTTTAGATTGAGAGTCCTTTTACTGTGGAGAAGAATAGAGCTGGGGCTGTGAATGGGCCTGAGATAGCTTTTCTGTGTGCATAAGAGAGGTGCCGCCCTCTCAAGTGTCAGCATGCTTTGGTTGGTGGGTGGTGGGGGGTAGATTCATGTGCTTGTAGTTTGCTGAGGGGGGCTGGGGTTTAAGCATCTGGATTCTGTTGATACAGAGATGAGCCATTACCTGTATCTGGTCCTTCACTTTTACAAAATGACTTAAAAAAAAGTTCTGATTCTCTGTCCCATTTCTCTCATTTTTAACTCCTGAGGGGGAAAAAAGTGATACAATAACATTCTCTACTCGATCTGTCTTTTCATAGGTGTCCGTTTACTATTGACCAGCACTGATAAGGAGTAGCTTGTTTCTATTTTTGGCTGTTGTTTTCCGGGTGCTTCCATGAAAAGCCTTCTTTCATATTGGATAACCAAGTAACTGACGGGAAACTCTGCGGTTTGGTTGATCTTTGTTCATGTTGTTACTTGTTGTGCAGCCCCTGTATTTGCTGCTCACCCTGGCAGCAGTTTATTCAATTTTACTTTGCTGGAGGTGTTTTGTATGATGGAGGAGCTGCATTCCAAACCTGAAGGTTATAAAACATTTCCTGGAAAATTTCAAAACAAGAAGAGAAAATCTGTGTTGGAGTTTGGCTCAATCCACAACATAACACATACAGTAGTTGCTTAAGTTTCCTCCCTGTTGTGTATTTCATCTGACAGCAGGCTGCAGTCGCCCACAGGAATATAGAGTGAATGAAATATGAAGGAGATGTATGGCTGAGATGAATCCTGCGTGTGTTGCATTTGTTGATGAGGTGGAGTAATATTTCAACATGGATTTGTTTTCTATACAACTAGCCCACGCATCCTGGAGTGCAGTAAAACACATCTCACATCTCAGAAATATTATGCAGTAATGTATGAATATTTATTATGCTAAAGTGAAAATGTGCTTATAGCAATTGTTGACTTCTGACGCTCACAGCTGAAGTGTTTTCTACAAGATCCTCTGGCAAATCAACCCTGACATGCTGTCATGATTCGGCGTTTCATTCCTGAAGTAATGAAGTCTGATGGCTCCACATCAGAATCACAGACACCTGCGTCCATCTCCTCATACGGTGCATATGCGTTTATTTTCTCCTAATTGTCTCATCTATGGTCTTTAGATGAGAAAATTCAGTCGAGGGCTTCAACTAATAATCTTTCTTCTTTTTTTTTTTAAAGTATAATTTAGTGTTTATGTGGATGATTTTTGATGAGTTTTCCACAAGTAATTTATACATTTTTATTCAGTTAATAACCAGAAACCTGAAAAGATAAATTATTTGCTTTATGCCATACAGTATTTGGATTTAAGTTTTTCAGTCAGGGACTGTAACATACAAAGTTTTGGCATTAGATTTAAAAATAGCTTAGACTGATTGATTATCAAAATAGATGACAGTTGTAATCTTTGGATATTATTTTTATTCATCTTCTGTAGTGGGCACAAGTCATATCTTAAATAACTGATGAGAATAGAGATGATTTTCATTTGCAACTGCGGCTTAAATAGATGCATTGAAGATATTATGTAATAAATTCAACCAATATAATATTCATCATGTCTGTTTTTTTGCCTCAAATCAGAGTTCTGCGTATATGGCGTTTGTTACAACAGCAACCTAATGTGACAGTGTAAGACTAAAAAGTGTAATTACTTGAGTTTAAATGTTTTATCTTGAGCTATTACATAATATTCTATCCTCTGATTTGGTGTAGACCTTTCTGATCCACCCATAAAAGATATAGGACTTTGTTAATAAATTTTTCCTGAACGTTTTCACAGGTTTTATTTCAAATATTATGTGAGATCGACTCTGTTTGTAGTTATACATTAAAGTCTGCATGCACGTCCGGCTTCCATGGCTTTAGCTGCCATGGCGATGGTTTCAAATACTAAAATGTCCCCTCAAATATTTGTCCAGAGAGCCAATAAAACAGGACTGTTGCAGCAGGCTTTGTTTGGTCCTCATCATTTGTCCGTTCTCTGTAAGTTTTCCCATTGTTTTAGGAATGGATTTGTGTGCAGCGCCGATGAAGAAAATATTGCTTGCTTCAGGTTGGATGATTTGCCGTCCCATTGGCCTTGATTTCCTCTCCTGAGGCAAATGTGTATCCATCTGAATTCAACACCACATGCTCGCTCTCTGGTCAAGGTTTGGGAGATTTATCTTCCTACGAATTAAGACAGGCTTCCCAGAGTTCCAGTTGACTTATTGCACTTTCACCCTGGACATATACTCTGATAACATTTTAACAGAAGTTACATCTCCCCATGCTGAGGCTGTGTAGGTGAACACACAGCTCTGCGATGGTGAAGTATTGTCCTGGTGTCTAAATCAACCCCGCTGACCCAGCACCTCTCCATTTTCTCTCCTTATGTTTCCACTCGAGGAGGGACAATAGATCATGGTTGTGTGAGTCTGTGCATGCATGTGTGTGTACTTTTCTGTCTGTCTTTGTAGGAACCATTGTCAGTTTTTAACCACTGAAGTTAAATTCTGATCTTCTGATCAAAGTGAACACATTTTAGCTGGTCCTCACTTTGATGTGCATCTATTAAAGGTGTATTCAGACTTAGTGTTAGGGTTTAGATAAGGCAGTTTTGATTGCATGAGGGGATACATTATGTCAAACAGTGTCCCCACTAAGCTGTTTTTGTACATAGTTTGTGTAAAATAGCTTGGCCAGCCTGTGTGCGGTTATGTCATACAGCATGGTTTCCAGCTGTCTAAGTCAGCTGCACTTAATTTTGCCTTTAAGACAGTCATCCAACCACATTTTGTGTGTGTTGCCATTGTTTACTGTAGGGCTGTGTGTGGATATGTGTGCTTTGTATTTTAGTACCTTTTTAAATTTGTACTTAATTGTTTGTAAAGAGGTGTACGCTCTGTAAACTCCACTGGGCGTCATCTGTTGGCCTCCTGAGTAAAATAATCGCTGCTGTCAGATTCAGGCCTTTTCTGTTCTTTTTCTTTTTTTTTTTGACTGATTGTGATTTGGGGTCTGATTGAACATTGCACTCTAGCTCTAAGTTAAACCAAATGTTTCTGGGCAGGGTCCCTCAGAGGGGCTTAGATGTGAGATCTGACCAAAAGGCCTGTGCATACTTTAACTTTAACACAGGTGCACACAGACTTGGACTTTAATTTGTTCCTTGCAGAAACATGACCTATCGAGAATGAACAGGGTTTTGTTTTTTTGGTTTTTTCCACTTTTTTTAGCCAGAGTATTTTTTAATAAATGCAAAGTTTGGTGCAATTAGATGCCAGTAAACTGATCCTCAATTTCCACCTGCTTTATTGCAGATCAGTGTTTTGTTGACATTAGTTTGTTAACCAAATTGTCCTCTCCCACGGTCAGCTCAGTGATCAGATACCTGGAAAGCTCCCAAAAAAAAAACCGAGTAATACATTTTAATTTACTGAGAACATCCATCCTGGTGCAGTTACTATTGGATTAATGTCAGAGAATGTTAAAACAGGTCATGTAAAGAAAGAGTAATTGTATTAATTATATGTTCATCTGGATAATAATAAATTAGTAAAACAGCTACATGTCAGAGGAAATGTCTCTTTCCTCAGCGGTGGGCAGACCTGGTTTCTGACCTCAGATTCCCTGTTGGCCTTGGCTGCCTTGAACCCAGGTTTGGAGGGTAAAACCAATAAGGTTTTACAGTTTTCTCAACAATATTTATAGACTTGCTCCAGCCGGGTCAGAGTTCATGGGAAAGCATTGCTGAACCTGTCCTCGCTACATGGCTGATGGTGCTGACATGTGTCTCTCATGGCTTATGGCTGAATTTGGTTCTTATGTTTACATGTTTTTAAAAAGGCCTGAACACTAAACTAATATGCACCTGTTGGACATACAGAAGGTGCTTAACCCTCAAAGACCTAAATGCCCACCAGCAACCACAAGATCTACTGATATAATGACTAATCCTATGAATACATGTAAATGATTCAGGTCAAAGGCAGTTTCTCAGCTTTTTATGGTCATCAGATATGACCCATTTGGAGACTCTGTAGTGAACATGGAAACACTGTCATCTGCTACATCACCAGTAAATCTCTTATAGTTTAAGAAATGAGAGTAGTTATAGATACTTGTTTTGATGTTCAGTTAATAAAATATTTTGTTTCAAAAGCCACTTTTTCTTCTGCTTCATCTGTTTTGATATAATAGCCTTTGAATTTACTCGGAACTTACAAGAACATCTACATTACAAGTAAATGTAGTCTAGGAAATCACCTGAAATGCAAAATGCACAAGATAATATACTAACAAATATGGATAAATCACTCAGAAATTATTAAATATAAGAGGAAAAAAATTGGAAGTTGCCCCCCAATTTTTTTTAATATATTTTTAATATTTCTAGGTAGTCAAGGGTTAATAAATCGTGACTTTCCCAACTAATTTTCTGGGGTAGAGAAGCTCTATCTGGTCTGAAAGAAGTGTGAATAAAAGTTATATTTTACAACATATCACAACACCTTGTTGCTTTTGTGAGGTCTAATCACAAGACACTCAACATTGTCTCAAATGATGTGCCTCAGTTACAAAAAAAGCAAAAAGTGACTTAAATAGATATTTATGAGCCACATTAGCTTCACTACTGTTGAAAAAGAGACACAATTATCTGTGACAAAAAGAGAGCCATGCTGGGATTTTCACATCACATAAACTGTCTCCAGCCTTTGATTGTAACGCCCTACCTTGCCAGATCTGATATTCTGTTGCACTTCAAAATGTGAAAATAAATGCACAAAAAATGTACGGAGTATTGTGCCTTCAATGGGAAATATTTAGATAATGAGTACTTACAACATAACCAAAAGACCAACAGCTCAATCAGTCCAAACCTGTTGTAAAAACGGGCAATGGATCTAACATATGTAACACGTGAGGGGGTTTATGAGGATAAATAGCCTTAAACTGGATGCAATTACTAAATGCTCCAAGCCATTATGAGTAAAAGTTTCCACCAAATGAAATATTGAGCAATATTCGCCAAACCACCAAATGACTCAGACCTTGGGGACACGATGCAACAGGACATTTCTCCCCAACAGCTATGACCAAATGCAACTTTCCATTATGTTTCCTCAGCCGAGTTCCTTTTGGGCTTGTGTCATTCACTTAACACTCAACATCTGCAAATATGACTAATTTACTGAGCCTGCCCTTTGTCTGTTAGACTTGAATTAGTTATTGACCTTTTAAGATACAAACCTGATAAATCGTTTAATGTGCAGATGTGGCAACATGCTATATGTTCTATGTAGAGTTTTCATTTGGAGTCCGATCAGTCAAAGACAGTGCCCCTCCCCATCTCAGCAGTGATTACACCAGAGACTGCTGCTGTGTCACCGGGACGATCATGTGTCTTATGCCGGGTCAGCTCTTTTCATTCTTTTGTTGGTGTAAAACAGGCCCCAGTCTTTTATGAGCACTAGTTAACTTTGCCAGTCAAGGTAGGTGAGTGAGAAACCACCAGTTTGAACAGAAGCCAGTCCTGGGCCTGAGTACCACTGATTTGAGAACAGTCTGAGAGGTGTTTTATTAGCTTTTTTATTGTAATTCTTTTTTGCCACATTGATTTGACTATAATTGTTGCCCATTTACTGATATCAAGTGCTAATTCATCCCTTGGTACAAACTTTTTTTTAACTAAACGACAGTACTACGGACCAATAAATAGTGTTTTCATTACTTTTTTGATGGGAACATGCACAGTAAACACATCACAAAAGACTGTTATCTTTCCTCAGATTACTTGATGTGAGTTTTATACGGCCTGTGAAGTTTTGTCAATTTCTTGGCAGTCAAATTGCTGTTGCACTGTTGAACAAAGTTGTTGCACATCACAGATTTACCTCATGCCTTGTATGCCAAATTTAACTCTGGACAGGAAGTGGGAGTTTTTGAACAAAACCTACAGGAGAAAGTTGTTGACTAATAATGCTGTTTTCTTCCAGAGGTGAGAGTTCATATAGTCATGCCATTTAAACACGTGTCCAAGCACACTTGCACAAGAAGACAGTATATTCTTGCGTACATGACTTAACCCCACACAACCAAAAACAATGACTTCATCATTTGCTGTGAAACTTCTTTCTTCTGGCAAATATTGACTCTGGTGTTCAGGAGGCTGAACATAGAGCCTTCCAATTTCCCCTTTAAAGCTTTCTCTTCCTTTTTGTTTTTCTCTCCTTCTTTCATTTTGTTCTTCTCAAGTAAAGCCTGGAAGTCATTTACGAAGGATGGGATTTCTGCCGTCCTAGGGTTGTTATGTGAGTAGACCTCAGCGAGTAGGGATTCCAGTTTGACGTCCCACATCTCCCATCAAGGGAATTGCATCAGCGTGGAGCTGAAGACCTCAGTCCTGGAACCAGCTGTGGGTCCTGGTTTGGCTTCACCAAATCCAGTTACTAAAGCAGAGACTGTGTTTTATCTCAGAATCATTTTAACAATCAGAAACTCTACTGAATTTTAAAGTGCAACACAGGTGTCGGAATGTGCGTCAGTATGTTGGCTCAGTGACAACACACAAGATTAGACACGATTAAGTTGTAGCCGAACGGAAATTTGGAATTTATTGGCACAGTTAGTTTAATGGTACCTTATGTGTAATGTAATGAAACTGAATGAGGTACACAAGTGTTAATCTCTAAATAGTGTAGTAAAATGGATGTGAATATACATTTTGGTATGTTGGTTTGGAGCATCTGTAGACTTGTGTTACAGTGAACATTACGTTGCATACATTGACTGAAGCTGAGGGACCATTGTTGTATGTCTTTCCCCTTCCATGCCATTGCTTCCCATTGTTTTCCATCTAATTAATCCACAATATCCATAAACTATGTACTTTTTTACACGTGATCGGAATTTCTCTGATAGGTAAGTGTGGGCACAAAATGATGGTAAAGGAATAATTAATTAATTAATTAATTAATTGACATATATGAGAGTTTAGTTTGGTTAGAGTTTTGCTATCTTGTTGTCAAAACATCAAAAAAGTGATGAAATAAATATGAAAAATGTATTGAATCAACCCAAAATTTCTGATCTATATATCTTTGAGTATGGTAAATATTATAGTTGTCGGAGAAGTTCATGCTCCTCTTTGCTTTATGCCTGGATAGACCTCAAAGAAAAAGGTTGTTGAGCCATTTATGTCATTAGAAAATTATTTACAGCACGGACAGGAGAATTTCTCAAAGAATGGCCCAATTTCAGTTCTATTTTCCACAAATCCAGTAAACCTTGTATTTGTGTCAATTTGTGGCAAAATTTGTCTCTTTTTGCTGTACACATGAGATTCAACCAAGAAAAAGGCCTGTTTGTTCTGTTTTGACCACATTCTGACCTTCCTAATTTAATTTTCTTGAAAAAAAGAAGAAGTCACTGTGGTTTTGGGTTTCTTTTTCATCACTGTTAGACATTCAGAGCAAATACCTAAAATTAAAAAACAAGGGAAAAGAAAAATGTAAAGTGATTAATAGTGATGATAAGAGTGAATTGAATGTTAAATGTTCAAGGTGATAAAAGGGATGCTTAGACTGCATATGAGGAAGACTCTCTAGAGGTCAGGAAACCTGGCCGACATACTGCTCACATATATCACATATTGTAAATTTACACATAAAAAACAAAGAGAAGCATCACATCTCCTTATTGGGAGTTTTCTGCATTCCAACTCCACTAACATTGGTAAACACAGCCCATATTCCTTGTACATGGGAGAGTAACGAGACCAAAGAGGCAATCATAAGGGAAGAAACTGAATCTACACATGTGCAAACCTCTTGAGTATGTGCACAACAGGGTGACGTATCAATTTCACGGGTCAAGGGTCACAGCCCTGTAGATGAAAAGACTCGAGGTGCAGATTGAGAGGTGGGGTGGGAGGTCGAAGAAGCCACATGGACAGAAAAAGATCAGTGTGGGATACATAAAGGTGAAATGAGCAAGTAAGAGAGGGAGCATGGGTAGTTTGGAGGAGATGCTATTAATCTTTGTTGTTTTCCCCTTGTATTGTCATTTCCGTGGCAGCTGGTCTCGGGTTGAAACGGAAAGAATAACATTTCTGAGGAGATCAGAAATCTAAACAGTGGTCCTGCCAGTGGGCTGGGTGTTCCCTACTGCTGACACATTTGTAATAAAACACATTGTGTGATTTCATAATGTGCTGCTAATGAAGGTAAAGAGAAAGCCAGGCAGGAGAAAAATGTGCAGATGTAAAACAGCCCTAATGTTAAGCTGCATCTCCACACAAAGTACCCGGAACTTTTAGTCTCAAAGCTTGAGTCCCTGGAATTAAAAGGTTCTCTCAGACTGATGGTTGCATGCATTTCCACAGCAGTCTAAAGAAACATGAACATAAAGCAAACCTGTCTGCTGAGGTGTAAAAAAGTTAGAGCATTTTTAGGTCTCACTTCTCTACAAATCTATAACAAAATGTATGATTCTTAAAGAAGCTAGGACTTTATTGTCAGTAGGTTTGTTAAATGCTTCCATGATACCATGTTAACTCTTTCCCCCAAGGACGCCTATTAGGAACAACCCGTATATATATTACTAGGGCTACCCATGGAACATATTGTTTTTCCAGTGTGTTGTATCTTTTTCCAATTGCCTACAATTGTCACTATATTGACAGACTTGGGGAAAAAAAAACAGTGAAAATGTATCAGTTAATCCTATTGGTTGGCCTAGTATAAGTTGTGGTCACTTCCATCTATCACAGCCTTTGTTACATTTCAAAAACAGAACCTGATCTAATGGTCGTCAAATCACGTCTGTGGTAATATAACAGAGGTGTCAAAACTTGTGGGGGTTATGGGGGGGTCGTCAAATGTTGTATTTATGGGGGAAAGAGTTAAAAGCACAGTAAAAATCTTGGATATAGATATATAGCTCCAACTTTTGGTAGTACTTTAGTATTATTCAAGAGTTTTAATATTGGCATATAGATTACATTAATAAATGTAATGGATTACACATTATTGAAAAAAACTTATTTTTTTTTAACTCATTGCCCCTTATATACTCACAGCACTTCCACAGTTAAAAAAAGGGAAAAAAAGTAACAACTACAGGTTGTTGTAAAAATGTATAGAAGCAGTGCATAATAACACAAATGAGACTTATCAAATGAGTAATTTTTCTACAGTAATATAAAAGCAATTCAGGGCCATAAAAGTATTGAAGTTGCTTTCCAGCCTTTCTGTGTACTAAAGCATCAGAAATGTTCAGCACTTTAATCCCAGTCAATCAGAAAGTACACCGCTTATTCAGATTAAAATCCTAAAATTGAATTTAAATGCTTTCCCCACAAGAAAATCATATCCACCAAATGCTCCTAGTTCCTTAGGAAAGTTCCAGTGGCAGCTTTACAAAATGTCTGCATCGAACCAGGAATTTATTAATAACAGTTGATGGAATTAGTGAATCAGGAAGTTGATGGTATAAAGTATTTCCCTCTGAGGTAACACAAGCAAGACCTCTCTTTTGTTTCTGCTCTTTTAAGTAGGTGTTAGTCTGGCAGGAATAGTTTCACAGATTTATTGCTCTGCTGTTCGAAAAAGATCTCCGTCAGGTCAGGTCATAGTACTACGACCTGACAGTGTGTGAGGTCACGGCCCCTTTAAAATATACTTTGCAACAAGGTTTGGAGAGGTTTCCCACCGACACTTGGCCTCTCCTGGAACTCAGTCAATGCAGATTGGAGTTTGCCTCACTGGTGGGTCTTAAAGCAACACTAAATGAGATTCTGCTTGTGGGGTCCCCCTAAAGTCAATAAATGATATTGTCTGTAACAATTGTCATAAAACATTTTGTAGTTTTTTTGTCCACCTACCTTCGACCACAATTTATCTAGTGCCAGTACAGGTGACACAGACACTCTGGAGTGATGATGAAAGTGTAGTTGAACCTATTGTGAGTTGTTGTACCACCACTCTGACCAGGAAGATATCATTTGAAGGCTGAAAAAACTAAACAGTGTTAGTTTAATATCCATATGGGAATTTATTAGACTATTTTAATATTATGTATTTCCATATTTTTGGTAAAATCCATGGTTCAGGTTGCCACGAAAGTTGCAGTCCTTCAACCCAAGCTGAAATTCTACACTGTTTTATCCATACTGTCTCATTTGCTAAATTCTAACAAACTGACAACACAATGCAGTTAACAACCATGCAGTTCTTGATTTTTTCCTTTTTCTTCCCTCCAGTCTCCAGTTACATTGACTTCATAGATGGCAGTCATTTAAAACAAACTGCAAGATGGGCTGAAAACTTACCACACATTATATTCTACATATAAGAGGTCAGCGTTTGTCTTAGTGTTAAGTAGAACAGAACTTTGCATTAGTAATATCCAAGTGCACCAATGACCCCACAGCTACTGTACAGAAGAGCAGAACACAACTTAAGCAAAGGGAGACTTCAGTGTTTTCTCACTGTATTGATGTCGCTTCAGAGACAGAAACCGTGACCATTCAGACATGCTTCCAAGTTGGACAATAGTATCATAAATTTGTGTAATGGCTCTTCAGTTGAGGAAAAGTATCTCCGTCTTTCATCCTCCTCAGCGCTACGAAGGATGTGACTTGGCTCAGATACAAAGCATTCGTCATCAGTGCCGCTAAAATTGCTCGTCCTGGGCCCAGCGCTCCCCCTCACTGGAGTTTGGCAGGTAAAGAAGCCAGAATTATGGAAGTCATTAAAATTCCTCGGCAACATGTGGACGCTTGTTTATTTTTCCGCCCAGGCTGCGAGGGTGGAGAGCTGCCAGGACAGTGGACAGAGTGTGAGTGAAGGTGAACCTGGTGGAGGATGAGGGAGATGAAAGTCGGGTAAGGGGAAGAGGGGCGTCGATGAGTGGAGCAGAGGGCAGAGTAATGAAGGAAGGGTAGAAGTGGTTGAAAGAGGGGAAATGGGGGGGATGAATGGAGGGTCAGAGAGAGGAGGTGGAGAGATGGACACCCTTTACTGGACGCTAGACAAAGAGTCAGACAAATGAACGCTGAGGTTTCAGTGAGCCGTACATGAAGAGGATTAGAGACGGATGGATTCACACACAGGCTGGAGGCGAGAGAAGAGTGGAGGGAGAAAGGCACACAGTCGGACAGAGATATAATAAATTCATTTATTTTATGTGTCAACCCATGACATTTATACAGAGTTTTTTGGATGTCGGAATAAGTGCCATACACAAAGTTCAAGCACCAGGCAAGTGTATTCTGTTTTTCAGAAAACATGTGCAAGT
>JAPTGZ010000001.1:19990737-20006899 GCA_029814645.1 Fowleria isostigma | reverse complement strand
GCCCCGGACCCCATACTCCCAAAGCACTCCCCACAAGATACCACGAGGGACACGGTCGAACGCCTTCTCCAAATCCAAAAAAAATATGTGACTTAGGCAATGAGGCTAACAATTATTACTCTTCAACTCCAATGTATCAACATAAACTGAGAGAAAAAGGAAGTGGTGGTGGTGGTTATTTTCCTGAAATTAATTTAACCTAAAATAACTGAATTCCAACATATCACTTTGTTTACAATATTGCAATATTTCACATCACATCAGAAGGTAAACCCTGTGTTATCATTCTTATTAATACAGCTCTTTGAATCTGATGATCCTGCTGCATCATTAAAAAATTGCACATTTTAATGCAAGCATCAGGTGATAAATGCTTGTCCTTCATATTGAGAGCTGATGTTGTCATTGTTTTTGCCCTCACAAAATGAGGAAGGACCCTGAGGTCTATATACTAAGATGGCTGACCTTCTGGATGCCATCAGCCCCAGTTGCTGCCACTTTCGTTTCCATGATAGATGCTTTGTATGGATTTGTGCCGCAGCCCCAGAGGCTCAATCCTGACAGGCCCGGAAACGCTGGAGATTCAGCGAAAATGCATACATACACACTGAGAGTGTCTCTTTCCCCTGTGCTCTGACAGCATGGCATTGAACGGTCAGATGGGAGAGACGGGGTCAAAGCACAGTGCAGTGACAGTGACTCACTATGAAGTACTCTGCTTGTCTTCTTTCCTGTTGTGGTAGAGACATGCTGAGATTTTCTTTCAAATCAAACAAGAGCTCATCAAAGGCCCTTGGCCCAGACCCAGTGTGGTGAGACCACCCATTTGATCCCCTCTCCATGTGGTTGCACAAAGTTTTGCGCTGAAAGCAGCTGTTGGGATTAGATATTTCGTTTAACTTTCACAGTCCTATGGTTAGTTTACTTTTTTTCTGTCATAAGCTGGGTGATAAGACATAGTTATTAGACATTTTAATGGCAAATTAACTGTTGGCTATTGTTCATCATGCGTTCTGTGATACACTTCCCAGCTACAAAAGTGTTATTTGAGTCTTTTCATCAGTTGAAAATATCTTTTTTATCTGTATTCTGCACACCACCACTGATCAGCTTTGGCAGTTGGGAGTAATAATCTGGTTTAAAATTTTTATCAGTGTAACACATCCTGCAAGGATTTTACTATTAATCTCAATGAAGCTTAATATGCAGCTATGAAAGAAACCTTTTAAAAGTCTGTGATTAGTTATAAACATATAGCACTCCTGTAGTTAATGGCAGCCTGCCTGAAAGTGATGTTAACCCTCCTACTAACTGAGGGAGGAGTGGACTATAACAAATTGTAAATGTCTGAAGCAATAAGCATGTAGTATCTTGACGAGTTATGCAACTGAAAGCCGTTGACAACTTTTGATTTAGAGATGAATCCCTGACTTAGTCCTGCTTAAATCACCCAGACTCGGTGATCAGGTGATGGTTATGTCTCATCTGTCATTCCTGCTTTGTTTATGCAGTGAAAACATACATTTTGGTCTAAGCCTAGGTTCCATAAATTCCTATAATCTAGTAATCTAGTAATATAAAATATAATCTAGTAATACCAGGGTCAGATATTTCATCCTAGCAGGATAGACTGTGTAAGATGCTATAGAAAATGTCATGTGGTCAGAGGTCTCTTCAACTAACAGAACTTCTAAATGCCAATGTCCTTTTAATCTGTGGATGTGGGTGTCTTCAACCTTGATTGACCTCAGAAGTTGCTCAACCTCAATGACCAGCTTTCACTTTGATACAAAGCTGCCTGACATTGTTCTCTTTTATGAGCCTGCAGTGCTAAGATCAGTGAATAGACCTTTTGGGGGAGCTGATCTATGTAGTCAGTTGTGTTCAGGCTCAACCTGTGTGGTAGAACAACTAAAGAGGCCTGTGGGACACTGGTGGGATGAGATTATTTCACAATCCCTGTGTCTTCTTTGGAAATCAAGTACTGTATTTTTCGGAGTATAAGTCTCGCTTTTTTCATAGTTTGGCTGGTCCTGTGACTTATACTCCAATGTGACTTATATATGTTAAAATATTTAATTTCACATGTTCTTAAATGGGATTTTTCACACTGACCGACATGACCAAGTAGTAATCATTACCCACCACCAGAGGGCAGTCTTGGCTCGTGACAACTAACTGGTATCGTTACACCGGTTTGTTCTTTGGTGGTTTCATTCTTCTTCGTTGGTGTTTTTTTCTGCCAACCTCCCCCAGAGGACTATTCACTGATGTAACCAACCAACCCTCCCTCTACAAACCTGCATTTGTCTTCAATGAAGGTAAAAAATAGTGATTGCGAACTGGGGCGCAGCAGAATGGGAAACTTAATCCGGACATTGAAGTTTCAGACATTTGTTTTGACTTCACGAAGGAGGTCACGTAACCGGAGCTGCTTTTTAGCTTTGTGGCTAATGTTTTAGCAATGCTATGCTAACGTTAACTGACAGCCTCGGTTCTTTGGTTAGTTGTGCGGTAAACGAAAAACACCTTCCGGCCCCCCTGGTGAGATCCGTTCCCCACTGATGGATCCTCCCTGGTCCCAGACACATGGGACTGGTTGACACGTCACAGATTGGGGACTCAGTTAGCTGCACAGCTAACCGATAAGCCTCTGGCTGCTAGCTGCTAGGGTCATAACGCTAATTTTATTTAGTTGGTGATTGAATGGTGATGCCCTGGTGTTCTACTGGATGTCTGAGGAACTTTTTTGTACCTGTTGACACTTATATACCCATCTAAGCCGTACAATTTAAGAACTAACTGGCTAACAAACATCAACAGCCACTTGTCACTGTTTCAGCCCCACTAGCATTAGCACGCTATCATTCCGGGGCTAATGTTTACTGTACAAGCATCACACATCTCATCAACACCAGATACAACTAGATTCAACTGACTAAATTCTGTGTCTATAATAAAAACACAGTCCTGAGGCAGACAAAGGATCTAATAAACTGAACAAACATACACCTACGGGTGTGACTTATACTCCGGTGCAACTTATTTTTTCTTCATGATAAATTTTTTGACTGGCGCGACTTATAGTCCGAAAAATACAGTACTCTCCAAATCACTAAACAAAAACTACTGTAAGTCATTCATTTAACAGACAGGGGTAGTCATTTATTTACCTCCTTTACTAGTTATAGTTCTTTTGGAAGACAGTATAAACCTTTACCAGACAAAACAGAAACTTTTAGGAGTGTTACCAAAGTTTAGACCATTTCAACATGCATATTCAATTCAGCTTGGGATCTTTATGAGAAGTGGTAAATGCTTGCACATGGTAAATGTTTTCTGTGATGTTCGTCTATGAATAAGGCATGGAGCATATGAAACAAAGCATATGTAGCCACAGAACCCCATGTGATGTCCCATACTCCATCGCTCATCTCTGCTCTCACTTTCTTACTTTTGTGTTTGTTTTTGCCTCTCGGTCTCAGTTTCTTCCCTTTTTTTTTGTCGGGGTGGGGTCACCACATGCACGGATTGTTTGTTTGGGGTTGCCATGGAGACTCATGTGAGTGTGTGCCTGTTGTGTGAGCTCTCTGTGTCTTAACTCCATGCATGTGTGTATGTGCTAGTGTGATGGGCTGCAGCCCTGCTTCATGACCTCATCCAGACTCAGACCCCGACATAGCGAATCTGTCTGCTTCCTTGGATTGTGTAATGGATAGTCCCCACGTACACAGCCGCTCCCTGACCAACGCCCCCAAACTGTTTTACCTCAATGCTTGACTGTCATGATAGTCATGAGGCCTTTATGCTCAGCAACACATTGCCATTGGACAGGAACAATGCAAGATTGCCTGATAATTTGATTTCATATTGGGCGTAAATGTGGAATTAGATTTATTTGAATGGAATTCTGGTATGAGACATCTCAAATAGGGGAAAGAGAGTTCATGAACTGACAATGAACCCTTGTCTTTTAGCACTCCTCATCAACTATATGTGCTGTATATCATGTTGTTACCAAACTGTTCCTACTCCCACCTTATCACCCAAGCTCAAACACTTGATGTTCCTCAGCTGCTAATCTAGGATAGTGTGAAAATGTGGAATACAGTCCATCTGTTGATGTGCGCATTTATTACAGCCGAGAGTCAAGTCAGTGGTTGGAAGTCCATTTTTTGTGGAAAAGAATGCTACTTTCTCTGCAAGGAAAAAGTCATTTTTCACTTGACAAGCATTTCTACAAGATCCATTTCCCCTTAAAGCATAATTGCACATGGTTATTAAAGGCCTCATTATTAATTTCACGTGATCACAGCCTTTCACAATAACATTGTTGTCACTGTATTCATGAACACTGCTGCGATGCATGCTGACATGATGGATCTTTGCTGCTGGATTTAATTTAGCTTTGGATGGTGTTGAAGCTGTGATTAATACAGCAAACAAGAATAAGTGATTAATACAGCAAACAAGAATAAATCAGTTAGATTTGAAATACCAATTGATCAAATTACATGCAACGTTGTCTCTACATGTCTGATTTTAAAAGGAGATCATGTCTTATTCATGATAAATAAATAAAAACCAGCCAGGCTGGATAGCTGTTCAAATTAGTCCCATATAAAAGGTCTTTTCAGGGAGTCAGAGATAATAACAGTCATCAACATAGCTCAGAAATCTGTTCAAACCCTCTGTTCTGTTAGATAGGTCATTTGCATATCGATTCCCACATGTCAACTCAGGCAGTGTGTGTTCACCTGCAGCAGTCAGTCTCAGATTGGCATAGAAACCATTTGCCTTGGAAATTAAGCACTTCATTGCTGCAGTCTGCCTACCTTGTTTTTAGTTGTCCAACTTAAAAAAGCTATTTACCTTTAATTATTCTTTCCCTGTGAAAGTCTAAATTTACACAATAATATAAATGGAAAAAATCTTTCAATTTTGCCTCACTTTGCTGTTTTTGCTTCTGAGACTGTCATGCCAGAAAATTACTCCATTATTCAGTGTGAGACTATGTGAAGAACAGCAGGAAGAAAAGCTCCCTCTGGATCCTGTTTATCAAAGTTCCTCTGGATGACA
Organism: Fowleria isostigma; assembly: GCA_029814645.1. Lineage (NCBI taxonomy): Eukaryota > Metazoa > Chordata > Actinopteri > Kurtiformes > Apogonidae > Fowleria > Fowleria isostigma. Next base: position 20,001,820 of record JAPTGZ010000001.1, on the reverse strand, counting down.
TTTGCCCTTTTAGACTGTCCATGAACACAGTTTTTGTTCATGGATTGGGCCTTCCTTTCCAACCATCATATCGTTTACATTTTTGTACTATATGTATTCATCATAAAGTAGTCATTTCCTCTTTTATATGTCCATGCATATCGGTTTGGCAACTGTCTGACTATAAACTCTGTGGGATGAGTGGTGTCATGTCCAATCTCTTTTATTGGCTGAGTAACATGGGAGAAGGTCAACATGTACTGCTGTCTGTTGTATGCTGCTGAAATCCCACAGTGTTTCTAACCAACAGATTTCAGCAGAATAAAGTTGAACCATACGCTGTCAATTCATGGTTTGTGCTGTTGAGGGGGTTTGAAGTGTAGTAATGTAGTGATTACTAGTTACCCTGTTAAAATGTCTTAAATATCAATTTTAGTTACTTTATTAAAATAATATAGTGATTCATAATTTTCTTTTGTAATGTTTTTCAAATTAGGTCATGAAGCTGAAAAGTCCTAAAACATATCTTTAAATCAATGTTTTACATTAATATTAATGCCCTTTTCTGATTTCCAAGGGAAAATATTTTATTCATTTTCCAGGACTGAAAGACATTCTTTTTCAATGATGTGACCACCTGCTTTACATTAGTCAGATATATTCTACACAATTAGCTTCAATGAGAAAGGACCCTTATCATAATCTTATATATTAATTAGCACCTGTAATTTCAGTACATACTTTTTCCCAGTAACTGCATGTCATCACTTGTAGTCTACTTGTACAGATTTTAAGTACATGACACTATTACTTGTGATGTGGAGTTTCAACTCAGTGCTGGTATTCAATGATGCTGTGATAGAGCTTTGAATGTGTGTTTTTACAGACTTAGTGAGTCCATGCTTGTGATTAGAATCTCAAAAAGGTACCATGAAAACCTTTAAGTGTTTTGCTTGTGCATGGCAGACTATAATTAAAAAAGAAAACAGCGGACTCGACTTGAAAGAATCCTTGTCTCTCGGCCAGGCGTTGATGTCAAAAAGAGCTTTGAGAAAATGTCATGTAATTCACACCAAAGTTAATTCAGCCCCCAGCTCTGCTGTGAAAGTATATTGTGTTATGTAGCCATGGAGCAGCCCGGGCGGCTCTGCTGCTCAGCCTCTGTCCAACTATAAAGCCAGTATCTGGTTGTTAGGACATACGGTAGCAGTTAGCAACTGCGACACCAGGAGATGGATTGTTTTTGTTTGTGTGGTTAAAACAACAGGGGCCTGTTAAACTCAGTCTATGGCTCTGTCATTACCAGCAGTAATTACAGAGTGATTAGGTTGGTAATGTGTCTATGTCAGAATGTATTTGTTGATGTTCACTTTGGTTTATTTGTATAATCTTGTGTAAACTGTCCTAAATTGGTCCAGCTTTAGAATAATTAAGCGTCATTAACTTAAATGATACAATAATATATTACTTTGTGCTACTGACACTGTCAGTACCATTTATTATCACAGTACATTTTGTTGCTTGGGCACGCTCAGTATAACTGAAATAATATGATTCTACTATGAAGACTAAATTGATTATTGATTAGTTTTAATGCTTGCACTAATAAAAACCTCAGCACCGCCACTTGTGTGGATTAACAATTAAAGGATCAAAATCGACATCAAGGGCCATGCCTTACTTGCAATCAAGCTTTAATTTTTGGATAGAAGAACACAGAGGTACCACAATATACTACAAAAAGAAAGCATTAGTGTTCCCAGCCTACAAACTATATTTTCCACTCTTGTCACTCATATCATCATCACAATACCCTTAAAGTAATAATCACTATATGTTTTGTTTATTGTTTTATAGCATATTGCCCAGTCTGATGATAACTGTACAGAAAAAAGTCTGGTTCTGATCTCCTCCCTTTATGGCTGTGATTTAGATGAAATCATTTGTTGAATGTGAGGCATCAAAACTGTGATATCATATAACAAACCTTTACTGCCCGAGTGTGGACTTTGTGATAATCTTTGTGAAAATCGCCTGCTTTGCATGTCACAGGTAAGTGCAAACGGCCGACAACCCTAGACTCACTATACAGTAGTAACTCTGGCCCGACTGCATCCAGCTTTTTGCTGTTTCTTTTATATCTTTATAGCTCTTCATGATAAACTTAGTCCTGTAGACCAAACTGAACAAGAGCTGTCCTTCTCTGGAGTTGGCCCTTTTTTCTTTTTTTCCTTACAAAGGAAAATAAACATATTTATGAATCTTGTGGCAACATATCAATAAACTAAACACTGAAATAGGAAAACTTGCTAGAGGAATTTTTTTTTTTTTTTTCAAACTTTTGTACTGCTTTTGTGTTTAACTAGGGTGTGTGTAGCATTTTGTTCTTAACAGGGAGTGGAGAAGGTGTATGTGTGGTTATCTGATCCATGGGCAAACAGGAGGATTGCTCTGATTGCTATAGCAGTGATTGCAATGACCAGGGACGCTCAACGTTAAGAATGGATCTATGGCCTCCTTATGTGATGCACAGCACAGATAATGAAGTTACAAAGCACCTGAAAACACACCAGCTTGAAACGTGATCTCTGTACTTCATAAGAGGCATTGTTCCAAACCCGACACCATAAATCATTGTTGGGTCTGAAAAGATTTGATGTGTCAAAAGATAATTAATGTTTTGATGTGGATTGTACTTTATCTATTTCCCTTGAGATGTACTGAGGCATCAAAGTGTATTGCACTTGAAGCAAAGTTGCACAGTTAGGAGCAGGCAAAGCTAATGTAAATAAAGCACTCACTGATTTCTTCTCCTGTCCAATTTTGACACGGAACAAAACTCAATTATGCTTTCATGAGATTATGAACAGACGCCTGTCTCAGTCCATTCAATGGCACAGTTTTCACAAGAAACACAGAAAAAGACAAACTTCATTCATTGGTTGTGTAAGCAGCTGTGTCTCTGTAGATTCCTAGTTCTTTAAATGTCACATGTAGTTAAGAAACACGATGAGTAAAATGTCTGTAACTGCTTTGCCTCGTGGTTCATCACAGTGAAACTTGACCTGAAATAACACATTTGACCGAGGTGACAATTGGGCGGTGATTTCCTTTTATCCTTTTCAGGCCTCGTTTCATCTCCATCAACAGAGGAAATGATGGAGTAACAAGGGCTCTCTTAACACACACACAATTACTCAGATGCTCTGCTTCCCTGTTCACTCTACCTGAGCTTTAACAGACGAATAAACTCCCCTGATCACTCCAGAGGGCATGAAATGGTGTGTGTCGTCACCGTGTTTCTTCTCTTTGCTAAGTAACACAGCTGCTCAGACAGTGACAGTATTGTTCCCATGGAGCTCTACAGGAAGTGAATCTGAACGCGTCTCAGTGCGTTAAACATTAGCCCCTCTTAATGACTCTTTACCCCTCAAACATGGATTAGTGCCTACTTAGGATCACTCCCATGCAAGTGTAAAACTAGACAGGCCATTAAGAGCAAGATAGCAGAGGAGTGACAGCCTCACATGTTGTCTCTGTGTGGGTGTGCACGTCATTGTGTTTTTAATGTACACAGCAGGTGACGCCACACGAGACTTTTCAGGCCTGCAGGGTTAAAAAATGATCAGGGAATTCCACTCACAACGAACACTACCATGATGATCATAATACTCATTACTGCTCTGTTTTGCTCTCTGGTACCTATGAGCTTAAAGTACTATTTGATCTATTATCTTTTAGTGTACTTGGGTACCGTTGGTGGTCATCACATAGCCTACTAGCAGCTGTTGTGTTGATCCAGATAAAGTTAATACATTTAGAATTAAGCTTAATCCTTTTCATCATACCTTGTACATTTGGACATCCTGTCTTAATTTTAAGCGGGAAAAAAATGATTGAAATTCCTCATCTTCATTTCCTCATTAATCTACAGGATGAAGTCTCAATTTTGATTTGCATTTTCTGTTCAAAATCCTTCAATCTTGCAGATGCATTTAGAGAAAGGTATTTTATGCACATTTTGATGTTTTGCATTTTTAAGTAAATGTAAGTTCTGGCAGAGCTTTGCCTACTTCCAGTGTGTATGAAGGAGAAAAAACCTGCAGCAGCTCTAACTCCAGCAGCTCTTCTTGTATAGAACAACTGTATTTAACTGTACATTTAGACCAGCATGTTTTGGCTAGTGATGATTTGGCATCTGATGAAGTTGCTCTATTCTATTTAAGTGTTGCTGGAGTTTTGCACTTGAATGTAAAGGGAAATGGCAAAATTGGGGGGATAACTAGGCAGTTCTTTTTTCTGACAGATAATGTATGTAGGATGATGCTTGAATACGTACTGAGCAAACCTTAAACTTGTGGCTGATTAGCTGACAGATTTCTGGCTTCATATTCTCATGAAACATTAAAATATATTTGAACAGTGTGAAGTGTGGACTGAGGAGTCCAATTTTTTCCATGGTCTCATGGATATATGATAAAACATCACAGCCATTTAAGCTGGTGAACATTAGCAAAATGTTTCGTGTCCACTGTGCCAATAACTTCTGATGACACCATGCAGCCAAATTTATTTACTTCAAATCCATACATGTAATTAGCATTTTCTTATTTGTTGCATTTTTGTGCAGCTTTTCAGTTTTCTTCAAATTTGCTTCAGATTTTATGGAAACACCAGCACTGTGATCCAGTCAATGTCTTTATTGCACATGATGCTAACTAAAGCTGCACAATATATTGTTTGTGCATCGTCATCGCAATGTACATGTGTGCAATAGTTACATCGCAGATCTTGCAGTGTAGGAAGCAAATTAACTCAATGTGTTTTCATGTAATTTCAAGGCTAGATGACACACAATGCACACAGCAATCTACCAATCACAATTCTTCTTAATCAGTTCACTGAAGCAGACCACACCCCTGTACATGGAGTGAGTTACTGGTAACAACATTAAAAAATGAGCAACGGACAAGAGAAATCACCAAAAATAAAGAAGAAAATGAAGAAAATTACCAAAACAGAGATGAAAATCACCCAAAACAAAGAAGAAAATCACAGAAAACATCTTTTTTACCATTTATGTTGGTATCACACAGCTATTATATCCTTCTGAGTGTTTTTTTATATTGTAACATATATATATATATATCGCAGGGTAAAACAATTCACAATGTCAGTTTTTTCAATATCATTCAGTTGCTGAATACTAATGCCAATTCTCCTTCATGACAATCATTGGGAAAAGAAAACAGTTATGTGAATGCACAGCTTTTTACACTCGTTTAAAACAACTGTTATCAACTTGGAAGGTACTGTTAGTTTGTCATCAATAAGGTACAAAGTATTCACATTATTACTACCTCATTTAAACCAAAAGGTCCAACATTTGGGGGACACTTAGTTCTGCCAGTTGTATTTTAAAAAAAACTTTTTTTTATGATTTGTGAACTGATTCACTCAAGAATTATGATTCTAACCTGAATCAATTTTCTACTTTCAGAGACATTACACTGTGCTGTCCAAATGAAATTTTCCTGCTGATAACTTTCCATGAAACCTATGTGTCTATCTGAAAGGGAACTTTCTTCCATTTTATTTCTTTTACAGCCTGCCCAGAACCAGACTTTGCACCTATCATTCTACTCTAGACCTGGTAACATGGGTTCAAACCCCTGAGGTAAAAGGTGAAAAACTACAAACTGGACCAAAAGCTCAGTTGTCCTTAATCATTTGTCTCATGCAATCACATTAGGGTCTGACAGGTGATTACCAAGAGTTATTTAAGAAGCTGTTGTGTGGCGTTATATTGTCCTCTGGGGTCCAACTTCCATGAGGGCTAATGTCATTTGAGGTATAAGTAGTCCAAACAAACTGTGAAAAAATGCTTTTCCCATGTCAGTGGGATTGCCCAACAACCATTAGCTAACTGACTTTTATTTTTTTAAGCATTACCACATCTGTCAGTTTCCCACCATGAGGTCTACATTGGTTGTCCATTTTTCGTTTCTTGAGGGGGTGAAGCTCAGTGGTCCCAGTAATGAGCTCAAGTGTTTGTGCATTCCTGAACAGTTAGCATCAGTGAACGTGCTCCCCCTTACCACCCAGCGGTTGGTGGGAAACACTAACTGAACACTGATAGCAGGGCTTTGGCAGTAAATGGATACCAGCATGGGCTCAACCCAGCAGACGCTCATGTCTTTGTTTCATGATGTTGTTTTTGTGCATAGCTTATCACAGTGGTCAAGGAAGGGATGACTTAAATAGAAATATAGGATTACTTAATAGTGCTGTGGTGTGCAAAGGCCTCATTAATCATCAGACTTGATAACAGTAGCGCAGAGATGACAGAACATCACGCCTGCACTCGATTGTCTGGCTTTACTCGAACTTTGTCTGTAACGTGTCACATGAGGCGACCTCAAGCAACAACAGTAATTTCGGTTTCCACACAGTCATGATTAGCTATGATTACGGGACAAACCTACACTTAACCAACCGGTGTTTGGACAGTCCACTGACACAGTCATAGTTTCATGACCAGATTTGGCTTTAATTTTTGGCAAATAAAATAACAATAACCTTTCAACAGCAGATCCTGCCGAAAACCTGAAGTTGTAGTCTGCAAAATCAGTCTCTACGTGTTTAACAACCCTAACGTTTTACTAAATTTAATTTGACATGTATGTCATTGCAGACAATAATAAGACAATATAATGAATGTTTTATTTGGTCAGCTTTAGTGGGGTTTTTTTGTAATTACACACCCATTCCTGGAATCTAGGCTTGCAACACATTCTAAGAAAAGTTGAATTGACGACAATTCAGGACTAGTAATAATTTTAACTCTGAAAAATGATTTGATTTGATTTGATTTGATTTGATTTGATTTGATTTGGCCAATGTCAGTAGGTGATTGGAATCATGATTTGGTGCTGAAGCCACATCCAGGAAAGGAGCAAAGATGAGCCAAGGTTCGTCAATTTACTCTGTTTGAGGGACACTGATGATGATTTCCTCACACATTTCAAAGGCAGATATTTCCCTCTTTACAGTGCAGAACATTATTAAAAAATTTAAGACATTTGGTGTGTGCAGAAAAGGCAAAGGCATAAGTCTAAACAGAATACCTGTGATCTCCGCTCAGTCAGATGGCACTGAATCATTTATCTAAAACTTATAGAAAAGTGATTGTTTTTGCTTTAACTGGTTAATCTCATGTCACGTACTAAATAATATAAAGCCAAACAGTCAAAACATGAAGTATCTTGTAAATTCAAAAAACACTGCTTGTTATTTTTATGTCCATTTTCTATACAATTACAGCTTTTCTGATTTTGTTTGTAGTTTGCAGTCTTGCCTCCTAAGTTATTCTGTTTATATACTTTTATGGTCTAACCACAAACAAACCCTTTTGTAATAATGTAATACATTTGCAGTGAGTACTTGCACACACAGTCCAACATGGTGTCTTCATACAATGACCTGTGTTTGTAATGTGTTTAGAAATGGCTGTATTCAGCATTGTGCAGGAGTATGGGTAGCAGTGTTTCCCTGAGTCAGACCTGGCACTGACAGTAAGGGTGTGTGTGTTTGCAGAGAGGAAAGTTGGGCATAAACTGCTGAGTGATGCACCAGCAACCAGACGGAGGGGAGTGGAGGCAGTCCTGTGTCTATGCCTGTCTGTTAAAGTGTGGTCACTGCACTGCAGGAGTAATGTGGGAATACTCTGTACACACTGAATGGGACAATGTGGATCGATCACATTTTGCATTTCACAATTATTACATAATCACCATAATCATCATGATTATTTAGGCTAAACAGGATTATTTTACATAATCATGGTAATTACCTCCATTGACTTATATAAAAACTGTAACAACAAAAACAGAATTTACATTAACATTATTTTCATGTCATGTCAGTGCTTCTGCTCTTAGTTGGAAAAGAGGGCATACTTACTGTACCAGTACAGTATGTTCAATTAAACTGTTGTTCAAGCACACTGGTAACAAAGTCAACCAAATAGTCCAAAATACCTCAATAACTGCAGTATTTTGCATGACATTTAATTGTTGAATAACATTGAATGACATCACTACAGACATTTTATCAGTATTAAAGCATGTCAGCGTTGAGTATTTGGTGTCAGTGCTAAATGCAGTTGTTTACAGTAGATGTCATGTCAAATCTGTAGTTTCTGATTAAAAACCAATCATTGCTACAGTCTTTTACAAGCTGTTTTATCCTCAGGACAGAAAAACATAATTGCGCTGCCATAAACTGGTTCAACTGAAACATACAAACCTCATTGATTGTGTTCTACAGTGTTCATTTTCTTCTTTGTCACCAAGTAATCACAGTTCTGAACATAAAAGGACGATTGTTTATTTCTAAAAGTTGATTCTCAGCATGACAAGAACAACACCCCAAGCAGTTTCCCATATGCAGCACCTGTGGTTTATAATGTGATTTTATAGAAACATTAATGCTAAGAGCACTTTGTTGTTTATGTGGAGAAAGATATATTATGTAAAGACAGTCAGTCATGTGTTAACTGCAGAATCATAGCTCTTGTTTGTTGGTATAAACACACTACAGCCCCATGAGCAAACCTTCCACTGATGTCTTCCACATGCATGTGATGCCATTTAAAAAAAAAAGCCTATTTTACATTGCCAGCAGCAGCCAGCAAATATCTGCAGAATGCCAAACACTGTGTATGTGTTTGAATGTTAAGTTAAATTATCTCAATACATGTACAGCATCAATCAGAAGTAATACAACAAAACAAAACAGTTGTAGCACCTGCCTGACAGGATGGAGGGTTACGTTGGTCATCTGTCAAAATGTCATCATAATCCCTCACAATGATCTGCATTAGAGAATGAATCATAATTAATAGTTGGCACAGTTTCCACCTCTTGCCTGAACATGTCACCCACTGTTAACCTAAAGTAGTATTAACTTTGACAACTTTGCTTTGGTACATGATTTTATTTCATAGGAATAATCAACAGAGAATCATTGCTGCTTATCAAGTCATCATTTGTGCAAATAGCATTAAAAGATAAACCAATAGTAGGCTGGTTTGATATGATAACAGTCATTTTCTCCTTCTCTTTGTGGATATCTTTATCTGGGGTTTCATCTTGGCAGACTGCCAGGTCTGCAGATAGGTTTGGCGTCTGTTGCTGTTGTATTATTACAGTTTCTTTTTGCGGGAGCCTAAACAAAAACCTGTTATTATGCACATTATCAGATGATGAAATACAGCCTTTATATCATCCAGTCCTCCAGACAAAAAACCTTTGCTGTGTTGGAAGCTGCAATTACTTTTTATGGCAGTGCTCCGTTCCAACATGAGATAGTGACATACTTTTACAAGACAGTTCAAAGGTCAATGTTACGACTAGGAGCTTTTGCACTAAAGTCTGACCCACATCTGTTCCCACAGTGAGACCAGATCTACCTGTGGATCTGTGTTGATCAGTAATGACAGTGGAAGTCATATGTGGAAGTCAATCCCATGCAAATGACCCGCTCCATTTCAGCTAATGCAGAATTCCTGTGATAATTTTAATTTTGTGTGATTTGCAAAATTTTATATATTTATTTTTTTTTAGCAGTTATTCAATGTTTTTCATATTGAGGACTTTGGGCGATGTGCTGATGAGAATAAATTAAACTTTTAGAGGTATTTTGGATGCAAATTTGGGAGGTTTAGCCTATGCTGCAATTTAACATGGAAACTCATTGGAAGAGCAAATGTAAATCCATGAGAACAACAACATCTCAAAAAAGTGATGAAATTATAATCTTGACTCTAAAATGATTGAATATTTTTCAATTTTATTACCTGTTGATGTATTACACCTGAAAGGAAAACTCTCTTTATATCATCACATAAATGGAAACCTGATTTTTAGGTGTTGTGTGGAACAATTTCATATTATTTGTGAAACCTAAGACTGAAAATGAGTCATTATTCATGACTTGGCTGACGGGTTCTTGACGTCTCCTCTGGCGACTTGCATTATTTGTTTTTCTTCTGCATGTGTAACTTTTAGGACAGCGCCCAAGTAGTACAAAAGAAAATGCATGCTGTTTTGTGGTTGTTCAGTCATCTGCAACACAGCCTCTTCTCGCTTTGGTTCATTGCGGTCTTTGTTTTGTACTCTTACATGGTTGGTTATATTGGTATCTTGGCTCAGAAGATGCACCACCTTCACTTAAACAGAACACTCGGGTGCAAATCTTACAGTCATGTTGACAACCATTAAAGGTGTTTTCACACTGGGTATCTGGATCTGTGCTGTACTTGGATACACTCACACTTTTTCCACAGATGTTGTATTTACAAGCATGTACCGTGGCCCATGCCCGAGTATGAGTGAGTGTTACAGAGCTGTAACAGTAGGTGGCAGTGTGGAAGGAATTCTGTTGCTATCCAACAAACGCAGATGTCAGAAGAAGACAAACCCTTACTCGACAAGAAAGGCAATGCTTTTTTATCTGTTAGTCTGTTTGAAACAAAGTGATGACAAGCAACTTTCGTTGTCCCTGATATATCACCGAGCGGTTTGGTTGATAAGGCTAGCCCTTTCTGCACAGATCTGAGGCTTTTTCAGGAGACAACAACAGTTGAGGAGTTTGTTCACTCTCTAGTTGCAGAGTGATGATTAGGTCGCATCCAGTTTCAGGCACGGATCACATTCATACTGCAACATACCACACTGGATTCCTACCTTCTCAGTTGGGCTCGGGTACGGTATTCATGCACAGAATGTTTGCATTCATCATTGATAAAATTAAGGGGATTTTGGGGTCCAACGTACTCATATATGGACTCGGGTATGCTGTGTGAAAACACCCAAAATCACATGTTCCACATCACTCATATTGACACACATCATGAACACAATGCAGAAGCGAATTTCCTTATACTTTGTAGTCATACTGCTGACATGCTGTTAAAATCCAGTGATTTTCTGCACTTTTGCTATTGCATCCATATCTGCATAACTGATTTTATCAGCTGATTGATAAGTTGTCAAGGGGGGCAGCTGTGGTTCAGTTGGTAGAATGAGTTGCCCAATTACGC
>JAPTGZ010000001.1:19956461-19971500 GCA_029814645.1 Fowleria isostigma | reverse complement strand
GGTTAATCTAAATTGTCCGTAGGTGTGAATGTGAGAGTGGTTGTTTGTCTCTATATGTCAGCCCTGTGATGAACTGGCGAAATGTCCAGTGTGTACCCCACCTTCGCCCTTAAGTAGCTGGGATGGGCTCCATGTGACCCTAGTGAGGATAGAGCGGATTCAGAAAATTAATTAATGAATGAGATAAATATCCCACCCACCCCCACTATCCACCCATACCCTTCCATCTATTCACTACTTTGTCGGGGTAAAGGTAAGAACTTAATTTTTGGCAAGAGTTGTGAGATATTGAATGAGAGGTGACCAAGATTTTTTTTAAAGAATGTGAGTTTATCCATAAGAGTATATCTGATTCTTTCTAAGTGGAGTGTGTTAGTGAGGTTGTTAAGCCACATCTTTGTAGTGGGTACTTCTTTCTTTTTCCAATGCATGAAAAGTAACTTCTTTGCAATAAGACTGTAAAACAGGAAACATTGCTGGAAGTTGTTTAGTTTTTTCTTTCAACCAAAATTGACATTTAATATAAGAGCCAGTGTTGTGTGAATCAAAACAAAATACAGTTGAGTTCATCTTTCTAGTTGGAGTTGATGCATAGCCACACCCACTGTTGATTTATTGTATGTAGTGGTAAATGATCCACCCTCATACATTTTCTGTCACTTTCTGTTGAAGTAAACAAGTCCAAGGGCATAGAGTTTATGCAGAGAACCGACAGTGCAGGTGAGTCAGGGACTAATTTTCCTGATGCACACATTTAGGTTAGATGTGGAAATCAATAGAGCTGCACACAGTCACTGTGCTACTTTGGAACAGCCAGCGGCTTGAAAGAGCTGCTTTGTGCTGACATAACGGCTTGGTTGTCTTGAGTGCACGGCTGAAATTACAGGCCTCACCTGGTTTATAAGCTTTTGCTTGTATTTGCCTTTTAACTATCTTTATATTGTATTTTTATCACTGTGACAACTGAAATGCAGGCCACCGTTTTATCCAGATGAACTGTGATGCACAGAGACGTAACCCTAACCTGCTGAGGGAAATGACCCAAAAACAGAGCATTCACAAGTACAGAAAAGCATTCACTGACATTTAATATCCAGCAGTTAAAACCTAGTTTACTTTGTGACCAACAAGCTGCTGGTGAGCTCCTGTGACTGTTATTCTTAAGGTTTTGTCGTGTGAACCTAAACAAGCAGATTTCATGAGTCAGATTTGATTAAATTCTGCAGTGAGACAAAACAAGACAGAGGAGTTTTTTCACAAGGACACACAGTGTGAGACAATGCTGGGACCATTCAGTGTGACATACATATCCATAATCAGGCCACAAGCACAAACTTGCAAGATCGGCTTTGCTCCAACAAAGTTGTAAAGAGTCCTGCCTTCCTCTCCCACAGGATGACATATAACAGTTATGTCACCTGTATCTACAACAATAACAGCAGCTGAAACATGGGAATCACAACAAAAGGAGACTTCTCTATATGTTTGACGACATGGACATTTGGGAGGCCAGAAACTTCCTGTCAGAATTCGAAGAAAATTTTCTATTTTTTGTCTTAAGAATCATCCACTAGACCATTAACTGAGCATAAAAAGCCCTTTTCAGGAAGCATCTGCCCTCATATAATGTCCTTTAGTTCATGCTGTTTGACTTAAAGGGTCATTAAAAAGCATGTTTTTGGTTGAGTTGGTACATTTAAAGATATGTTCTTTTTTAGTCGCACCAAAATGAAATGAGGCAAGAAGGTGTATGCTCGGCAGCAGTTCATGACAGCCATAGCATGTTACATTTACAGTAAAAACAACATTTATGTTGGGTTATCTAAGTGAACATGTTTTACTGGCCTCCTCTTTCTTCCGCTTTGACTCTGAAAACTTGGAAATGTTCCCATCCATATGTCATTTTAATACTCTCAATCCTTCAGCTTCATTCTGACAGATTAGCTTTTGCCATTTTGAAGCAGTCACGGAAACACTTCTTCATTTCTCTAATTGGATCATATATTTTCCTTCAGTAAGTTGAAAGATCCGCTAAAGCTAAGGCTGGTTCTTAGTGAGTTTAATCTGCAAATACAAAATGAATATTTTCTATTCTTTTTTAATTTAAAGGTGGATATGCTGTAATGATGTAATACCATATTGACAACTTACCTGACTGTTGGCCTGCCACAGCAGTAAAAAATACACACTTCACTAGCGATATTATTTTTATTGCTGCAGATGTGAGGATTTTGCCGAAATATTAATGATAGTATCCACTTTAGACCCCAGGATTAATCTGTTTAGATGATGGGAATCAAATCCCTGTTGTCATAATCTTCTTGGGAATGCACATACACAAATTGTAGAGCAGATGCCTGGTTGTGCGTGTTTATTTTTAAAGGGTTTCATATCAAAATGTTTGGAGTCCTCCTACCAGGAGTTGTCCATTCAAATACTCTGGGAATTACACCTTTTTGGGTGTTATCAATATTTCATATAACTTGTGATGGACCCAGAGATATGTATCACTAAAATATTCTTAATCACTGTGGAGAATGTAGTTTTTTAGTTATAGTTGTCGTTTTAGCTGGTTGCTTTTCTCAATTAAACTACATTTAAATCCACTGTAAGTTTGTAATTACCCTGCGCCTAATGGCAGACACATGATAGGTAGTTTCAGTAAATGTAGTTTATGTACGTTTTGAAGGTTCTCACTAGACAATGTTTACTGAAATGAGGAAAATTGGAAAAAATTGTCATTTTTGCTCAACGGGTTTTTTGCCACGTTAATGTTAATGAGAGTAAATACATTTAATGAGAAATGGTATCACCGTTTTCAGTAAATTCTTGTACAACAAACATTCAACTCACATGATCTAAACCTCTTGCTGGATAAACAATACTCTTTTTCTTCTTCTACTTACTTAATTAGTCATGTGTTACACAGCCTGTATTGTCACCTTCTGGCAACGTGTCACAGCCAAATTTATTGACTTAAGACCACTTTATGGGGAAAAAATGTTTTTGTATTGCAGCACTCCATAAGTTAGCTAGTAAATAAATGTCTTGGGAGTCGGTGTTTGATGACAAAATATTTATTCATAAAAACATGAATTGGGTATTGGCTCCAACATACAGAAAGTTTAACAAAACTACTGTTTCCCATGAGTTTAAAATGTAATAATTTATCATTGTTTTGTGTACAGTTTCTGCTTATTCTTTTTTATCTTAATTCTCATTCAATACTATCACCTGATTTGTTTTCTGTCATGTGCTTTTTTTTCTGCATGAGCAATCATCAGACTGAAAGCAGTGAGAAATGACCAACAAAGACCTAAAACTTGCATCTTTAATGGAGTCAGGAAACAGAATGTGAACAGTTGACATGTGTCTGTGTTGTGGCTCCAGTAAACTGTGCCTTCAGAGCTGTGGCCTCAATGTCAAACTGATGGCATAACAGTCTCTGAAGCAGAAATACCCAGAACATCAACAACTGAACAACAAAACAAAAGAAAAACTGGGGAGGAAAAAAAAAAAAAGAAACCCTGACCCACCACTGTCAGACATCCGTAACAGGCCAGTTGCCACGGTAACTCCACCACCAGGGACAGAGGAATGTCTGGCCGGGGTTCAGACCCAGCGGTACTCCGGTCTGTATGTGTCCTAACAGGGGGAGTTTTTCCACAAACACCCTCATGATGCCATTAAACCATTGGCCCCAAAATCTATTCACATGACACTAATGGACCGTCCCACGAGGGGGCATGAGGAGGCACAGGGAAGTGAAGTGTCTGTTGTGTTAGTGCATAAACACCGCTTTATTGGGATTGTGCTTATTGCTGCATAAGCAGTGAGATGATAGAAAAGCATGAATATTGAATATTCCCCTGCTGGAGGAGAGTCATCACATGGAAACAGTGTCATGGCCTATTTTCACTGCACACTGTGCTTATTGTGCTCCATTTGCTGCTTAAAAAATAAATTCTACCTTTTTTTGATGTCAAATTAGACCAAAGATCCATGGAAAAAAAAAAACATGTGACCAAAAAAACAGTGTATGCATCCATGAAACAAGACTGGCATAAAGAGCCAGGGGCATTACAGTCATTGAAGCAAGATTTAAATCAAACAAACTAAAAAAACAAAACAAAAAAACAAATAGGTGTACCAGATGTAGAAAAATATGTGAAGTAGTCAGAAAAATCTTTGGAAAAGTTGAGTCATCACCCAACCATTACAGAGAAAGTGATGATATTAAATGCTTACAGACTAGATTATATATTTATTGCTAATAAAGTGTATCTTTATGGCTCCATATGTACAAATTTTTTGTTTTGAGTCTCAATACTTAAAGGTTTTATCCTCCACACATTCTACAGCACAGAGATATAAGACAGTAAAACTACACAAATGTGTATTTTCACTTCCATCAACTTTATTGGGCGACATAGTGGTGCCTCAGAGCAAGAAGGTCCTGGGTTCAATTCCAACACTAGTCAATGGGGGTGGGACTTTCTGTGTGGAGTTTGAGTGTTCTCCCCGTGTCTGCATGTGTTCTCTCTGGGTACTCCGGGTTCCTCTCACCATTCAAAGACATGCACTAATAGGTTAATTGGTTAATCTAAATTGCCTATAGGTGTGAATGTGAGAGTGACTGTTTGTCTCTATATGTCAGTCCTGCCAAGAACGGGCGACTTGTCCAGGGTGTACCCCACCTTCGCTCTTATCTAGCTAGGATAGGCTACAGAGACCCCCGTCACCCTAGTGATAAAGTGGGTTCAGATAATGAATGAATGAATGGCCTTTATTACCATGCATCTCAGGCTGTGCCTCTGAAACATGCACATACAGTGCCTACTCTATAGCCCACATCCTGAAATTCACCTGTGAGCTTCATCAGGTGAGTGTAGGTTAACAGCCTTATGAAGATTATCAGCAGCTGTACATACAGTATTACCGTCCTGTGGTGTGATCCGCTGCAGCCTGGTGTTGACTGGAGCTGCTTGTGTTTGCAGTTTACCTGGAGTAATCCTATTTATGTATTTAAAATGTCACTTTCTGTTGCAGTTTTCAAGTAAACTGAGGAGACTTGTGATTTTTGTTTGAAGATTTCATTTGTGAGGCGTTGTGAGAATTTGTTTTGAGGGAAAACTGAAAGCATAAAACCATACAGGATATGATGTGATATAATCAAGCCAGCTGTGAATGTGTGTGTCTGGTCTTGCATAAGAGCATGTTATCATATACTGTTTGTGTCTGTGGATTCCACAGAGGGCCATAGTCTGGATATGAGGATTACCCACAAACACGCTCTCGCTGTCAGTTGCAGCAATCACAGCGCTGCATGAAAGCTAGTTCATCAGCCAATCCAGATTCAGGTTGTTGGGTGGCTAGCCAATCGTAATAAAGCTTCATTGAGTTCTTTTAGGCTTATTCAGACTGACACCCAAGCAGTACATCTAATCTGTGATTAACACATCTCCCTCTTTCCCTGTCCCTCATTCCTTTCCTATTGGTGTTCCCACAGCTCTTTACCCTTTTATCCCTTTATCGATTGTGTCTCCACTCTACTGTACCTCCAACCATCATCTCTGTCTTTTCATCAAGGTTTAAGGATATAAAAAACCCAGTCTGAACCCAAGGCTGCATCTGCAAAGTGAAATAAATTAATTCGGGTGCACAGTTTAGACTGGATCAATGAAAGTTAATATGAATCTACATTATAGAACAACTTTCTCACAGCATTTAAGCAAATCTGGTTACATTTCTCAGACATGAGCGCTAAGCCTATTATGTTCAATTATGTCATTTGCCCACTTTCTTTTTCTATATTTATGTGATCTCCATCTCTCCCTGTTTTTTCATCTAACTTTATAGACAGTAGGGAATCAGTCTGAACCTAAAGCTGTGTGAAATTAGTTTTATTGCCATCATAGCCATAAACATTTGTATATTTTTATTGCTGAGGTGAAATCAAATAGTTAGATCCCAGTCTGTTTATCTACGCTGTGTACACATGAATTGACTTTAATACACAGAATCAAAACTCCTCATTCTAATGCAAATTATAAAACAGCTTTCTCTGAAGAAAATCTGAGGGAAACATTGTGTACATTTGTTTATTTACCAACTTTCTGTTGCCTCTTTTCCCTCAGGCCTTCAAAGAGGAGTTGGAGAGTTTGATCCAAGAGCAGCAGCGGAAGGGGAACAACCCCACCGGCCTGCTGGCGCTGCGACAGATCGCTGACTTCTTCATGGCCAGCTCAGTGGCCGGTTTCAGCACCTCCCCCCTCAGTAAGTACTCCAGACGCCGCAGCCTGTTACCCCTGGCAATGACATGCTAGCATTTAGCCACACACACACCGCCTTTGGCCAGGGTGCAACTGCATTCAGAAACAAAGCACTGCATCTACATTAGTATCTGAAGACACTAGATTCACAGGTAAACCTGAGCTCTGTGTGCTAAAGGGCATGAATACCCAAAGACGACCCAACCCCAGACTCCGGAAGAGCCGCGCATTTTTCCCTCCAGGTTTTGATCCTGTATTTCTGTCCATGAATCCATATGTGAAGTCTGCTTTTAATCACAGTCTTGGAATGCACAACTAATGCTGAATTACATGTCAAAGGCAATACGGCAGTCCTGTCTGACTTAAAATATACATGTAATGAGGAGGTTGAAGGAGGCAACAGCTGTAAACAATGTCTTAAAGGTTGGAATGTTGTTTACATCATCTCAGTGTGTAAATGAGGACTGTGTTTCATGAGCCAGATACATCATTAAATGAAAAATACAGGTGTTGGATGGTGATGGTGATGGGGATGTGGCATTGCTGATGGGATAAAAGTGTTCACATACTAGACTATGACTTCTAGCACTGTAGACGTCAACTTAATATTGTAAAATTTGCATGCCCTGAAAACGTTTAATCTGAATCTTGGGTCAGAAAATGTTTTAGTACAATTTTACTTGAGTATTGACTGGATTTAGTGCTGAGTTTAACCTTTTGGAAACAACAGAACTAGCTGAATCTGTGCAAAAATTAAAGCTGCCACAAAAACCAAACCAATTTCTGCCATCATTCTGAGCAGAGTCAGTATCACCAAATGTGACTCGCTGAATCAGACTACAACCTCTTTCTATCTTAAAGTTGTCATCAGATCTGTAAAACCCGTCATAGCCTAAGTATCATGATTTTGTAAGTCTTTCTGTGATTATGCACCTGAATCTCTTCCCTCACAGTGAACAATTTTGAAGTGAAGTCCACCTTAAACAATCATTGTGTTTACATACCTAGCCGATAAATCACTTGGGCATTTTTGGAAATTTGGCGCCACATGCATTGTGGGAAACAGAGCTCCATACAGCCACAGTAGCAGCAACAAAAATCATGTCGACCAAGTGAAAGCCAGTTGGTTCTCTCTTTGTGGAGCTCCCACAATGCATGCAGTGACAAATTTCCAAAAATGCCCAAGTGATTTATCGGCTAGGTATGTAAACACAAGGATTGTTTACGGTGGAGTTCACTTCAAAATTGTTCACCGTGAGGGAAAAGATTCAGGTCCATAATCACAGAAAGACTTATGGAATTGTGATACATAGGCTATGACTCAGGTTTTACAGATTTGATGAAAACTGGTGACAAAAGTCATCCACAGCTTTGAACGAGTGATATTTTGCCTTTTTAAATGGAATTATACATTTTTAAACATTTCTCTGTGGTCTACATAAATCGTAAATGCTATGTTTGGGTCTGATTTCTTCATTAATTCAGCTCCACAGGTCCATTTTCAACCTTATTTCTGAGTAATGACATGAGAAAGATCATTTTGAGTACTGGCCCTTTAAATGCAAATGACCCACTTCAAACCCCACTCCCTCCACGTTCTTGATCATGCTGTTCTTTCCTGTTCAGCCACTTGTGTTCATTAATACAACCAACAACTGAACATTTTAGGTAATCGGCTCGAAATTTGGACATATTTTCAGTATGGACTACAACCACTGCTGCTGACAAACAATTGTCGTACTCACAGAAATGTTTGTTGGAAGTCTTGACCTTATGTGTGCAAATGTTATGACACAACTCATCATAGACGTAACAAATTAAAAAGGGTTGTAGAAATCGACTAAATATTTCCCAAAATAAATATAAAGATAGCACCTGGAGGATTCACATTCAAACTTTATGAACTATTACAGTCCACAAATACACAAATAAATGAACCAAAGACTAATAAGTGGGTTTAGCAAAATATGACCTGTTTAATCCACTTATACCATTAAATAAGCAAACACTCACTAACGGCAAGTTTTGCAAGCAGGGTTTTTTTTCCTCAAGTGAACCTCTTCTATGTATTTTCTTTAGGCTTGGGCATGGTCACCCCTATCAACGACATGTATGGAGTTGAATCATCCACGATGGTGAAGGGTGAGAAGCTGACGCGCTGTAAAGTGGCCAGCCTCTACAGACTGGTGGACCTGTTCAGCTGGGCCCACTTCGCCAACTCCTACATCACAGTAAGGCATAGATGGACTCAGAGCTGCACTGGGAGCTCTCCCAAGTGTTGGCAGATCTGAATTATGAAGGGTGGATGTAGAATATGCTGAATCGTCAGGATTTTTACCTCGCATTTGTCTTCACTGACATCTGAGTATAACCATGTTGTCCTTAGGGTTTTATGTGTGTATATTTAATCCTACATTTTTTTTTTTTTTTTCTTAAAGGGCCGTGTCAGTAAAGAGCAGGACCACATCCTCATCATACCTAGAGGACTGTCATTTGCTGAAGCATCTGCATCAAACCTGGTAAGAAAAATGAGCTGTTGTATAGAAACAAGATGGTTATTGAATTATATCATTAATTGAAGCAGGGACTTTGTGTATAAATACTCAATCATTTTCTTTGATTCTGAATACATAAAAAATACCCTGGGTGAAAGCACAGCTGAGTTTTTAAATTGTATTATTTTAAATTGAGATTTTTAAATATTTGTGTTGACCTTCTCAAAAAAACAAATGAATTTTGGCTCAGCTTCATCTTATGTAATCTTTTATTTGGACTGAAACAACCAACACAGACTGTTTAAGCCAACAGACCTCTGGTTATTAACAAAATGTTTGGCCTCCACTGAACAGGTCTAATGTGTCTCCACTTTGCTTAATCAGCCTTTAACTTCCTTCAAATACTTCCTGGAATTGTATAGAGGAAAATATTCAAAAATACATGACAGACAGCGCTGCTTTCATTCTGTTTGTTCACGTGTTTTTCATGCTCTGTGTCGTCCGTTCCTCTAATATTGACTTTGTTCTGACAAATATTGAAGTTGTTGTGCCTGTGCAGGTTTGATGTAGATAGAGGGCATGTTGTTGCAGTGTTGTTGGACATGTCGTGTCAATAGAAGTTTAATAATCTGTTGGCAACCCAGTTTCCTCCTGCCTTACATTTCAACTCCCTGTAATTCAGTTTCTATTTCTGTTTGTGTCTCTGTTTTCCTCCTCTGTCTTCATTTTTATCTATATTATAAAAGCCAAGTGGCCTCTGTGTGTGTGTGAGTGTGCATGTGTGTCTGGAGACTCACAAATCTGGAAAGAGGTGACTGCTGCAGTTTGTCATACTTATGTATTTTTGGTCAAGGAACAGACTAGCAAAAACAGCAAGTTGATAGGACCAATATTTTGGGAGATATTAGTAATTTTGGAATAGAATAGTCTTACAATCACTGCTATGTCCTGACCGCTTTGGCGGTGACTGCTGGAGAAATGCAGTACAACATGTACAAATACACAATGGCAAAAAACTACCACATCTAGAACACGCTAGGTTCTTCTATCTTTGTTTTGTGTCTGTTCAATGCAATATCAAGATAATAAAACTGTGTAAAAGAACAAAACACAAACACAATTAAGCTTCCTTTATGCTCACTATGATCCATTTAATGCATGTTAGAAAGGTTTGCAAAAATCACATTCTTTACCCTACTTCCTGCTTCATTGGGCTTTTCCCTTACTTTATTTGGAACACCTGTGCAAACATGCACACCTGAGTTATGTGACCGCAGGCGAAGCCCGACAACTGGATGTAGCCATACTGCTGACAAGGCAGATTACTCTGTTTGACCTGCCTGGCAGGTAGCGATACCAAGGAAAACCTCAGCTCAAGTTTAGCTGCTCACTCACTGACTGGATTTGTTATTGTTTAAAACTACAATGCAAGAGTTCGTATGATGGGAAATACTTTTATTTAGGTGTTTTTGTTACTCCATTAATCAAACCTAGTCTAAACTACCCACCCTGTATTCCACACAGAAATGTACATGATACAGTGACAAAGCAGTATTTAGATCTAGTAGAATATTTTAAATCAGAGTTTATATTCACCAAATACCATATATCTGAAATAATCACTGATCATTGTGTGGTCCTATCTGATGTCTGAGTGACTCAATAATTGACTTAATTAGCACCATTATGCTATTACCAAGCACACAGAAATATAAAGTTTGATGGTTCATAGTGAAACATTTTGCTGCTTAAAGTACAAACCCTAAAAAGTCAGCAGCATAAAATATAGAGTCAGCCTTAGAAATGAGAGGCAGTGTCAGTGAACACGGAATATTTTTAGTTTGTGTGTCTGGACCACATCCATCTTTGCTGTGGCTATGTGGTAAAGTACGTATGACATCCAACAAAATTATGTAGTCATTATGTAGTCTGCAACTTTCACATGTCTGCGTCTGCTTTTGTCTATGTGTGTGTCCGTCGCAGCTGTGTGTGTTTTTAAATCATCTCCTCCCCTTTGTTTTCATCTTGTTTTGATCCTGTAATGCCCATGCTCATGCAGCTGAGTCAGATTTTAGAGATACAGAAGACTTGAGTGAAAGAAACGCATCCAGAATCAGGAGTGTGAGGGGTCATGTTGGGGTCAGTGTGTTCAGACTTCAGACTGGCTTTAGTCAGTTTCCATCTGTCAGTCCGTCTCAGTCTCTGTGTTCGCTCCGAGGTGAGGACAGACTCTGTTAGGATCACAAAGTCCCGTTTCCAAAGACGATGGCACATGGAAAAGACCAACTTCACATCAGAGGGTTAAAATTAATCTGTTGTAAATTTCCACTGTCTGACATGTCTTCTCACGCCCCCTCAGTCCTCCAGCATTCCCCAGTGGACCTTCTATTAAATCTCTTGTCACCTACTTAGTAAAAAGAGTCGTGTTTCAGATTCTTTCTGACACATCTTTGGCATCTTTTTATAATTAGAAGTGCTGTGTTTGTCAGACGGACCTCTTTGCTGCAGGGTTGGTTGACAGGCAGCTGCAGACTGAGGGTGACAGGGTGAACCGATACTGCACTGGACATGTGATGTAACACAATCGATATTCGATCGTCTGACAGCTGCCTCTATGTGTGTGTGTGTGTGTCGATAAAGATGAGTTCTGTTAGTTACGCCCGGCTGGTGCCATTCATTTTCCTGTGCTGGATGACAGATCAATAGACAGCTGCCCATCCGAACCTCGGTGTAGCACCACTCAGGATTTTCAGACCGAGCTAAAGATCAGCAGCTCCACCCTGATAGTTTCTATTTCACTCACTCATCAGCACCTATTTTCCAAACATGGTGTAAATTCACCCTGTCTTATTGTATGTAACCAAAAAACCCCAAGACTGACACTCCTTGTATTTATCTTGAGATATTTCATGATGTCATAAGATATCATCTTTAAAGTGTGGATAATGAAAACCATGAAAAATATGTGTTAGATCTGGTAATGATAAGAAGAAAAAAAATAAACTTAAGTGTTTTAGGCAAATAAACATTGTTAAATAAACACCAGTAGTCTCATTTATAGAGTCAGTACATAATTAAGGGATTTTCTGAGTTTCTTTTCCAGGCTAACAGTTGACAGGTATAGTTGACATTATTACTGTTTTCATTCCCAAAATTAACATAACCATAAACACCACATAGCATTTATACAGAAAGATTCTTCTAAGTATCATATATACAACTGAGTAAAACTGAAATTGAGAGTTATTTATAAAGATATTGTAGTAACACTGTTGATATGTGATAAATACACACTTGACTCACACACTACTTTATATTAAATAACTCAAAAAGAGGAGAATGAACATATGTGTGAGTCTGTCCAGTGTTTTCTTCAGGAGGAAATGACATCATGTGGAGCAGGTCATGTGATCTGGAATTAACACACTTCCTTCAGAGGTGTTTTTGTTTTTGTAATGGGTAACTTAGTTCAAAGTGTTTTCCCGAACACAGATACAATTTGTTATTTTCCATATAAAATTTGATATATTGCAAAAAAAAAAAAAAGAAATATGTCATGATTATCTCAACGTAATAAAAAGAACAAATCAAAATCATTTTTGAGTAGCTTATTTTATTATTTACTTTTATTTATTATTAACTAATTAGAAGGTGGTTGTTATTAAAACCAGATGTTTTTCTAGTTGAAATTTTAGTATATCTAGTCATTTATTAAATATTTATTAACAAGTAATTAAATAATTATGGACTTTTTAAAGACATGTTTATAATAAATATAAAATCCTTCGTTTTTTTTCTTTTTAATTTAAATAAAGATATATGTATGATATATCCCATGGACTTTTAAAGTTCCTCAGTTATATATTGACCCATTACATGCCTGCTCTGAGCCAAAGAAAAGCAGTTGAATAGATTCAAACCATTAAGTAGAAATGCTATTTCACTGTATTTTTTCCTCCAACTCACTTCTAATATTTCAGATTTCCTGTTCTTAAATTGCAGATGTTTGTCCTTAAGTGGTGCATGTACAGTATTGTGTAATGTGTGCATACCTTTTCTGCATGATGCACATTTTAAGTACTGTTCAGTGCTGTAGGCCTCCTTCATTTGTTAATACCTGCTTTAAAAAATTACTCATGCAAGACTCAATTCTCTCAAGACACAGAAAGGGAAACAGGAGTGCAGCACATCAATAAAAAATAAAGTTGAGCCATGTTCTGCAGGCTCCAGCTGGACTCTGTGTATTTCATTTGCCTCTGTCTGGATGATGGATGTCCCTTCCTGTTGTGATACACTCTAACTTCATATTGTGAAAGAGGAAAATTGCACTCAGGTTCTGCGTTGTATCCTAGAACAACATGTGGTTACTGTGATGACAATTTTGTACAAAGTCTGCAGGCAAAAGCTGTGTTTTCTGGTTGTTATTCGGTTTTACTGTTAGAACTGACATCTGCACTTAGTTTTGTCGCTGTTCTCCTTCAATTTTTATGCCTGTCAAGTGTTCTGTCTTAATTCTGTTTCTTTAGTTCTTTCTTTCGTTCTTTTCCCTCCACATCTTTTCCTCCACCATTCCCTCCATTGCTCCTCCGTCCAGCATTGTAATCTAATAACTGCGAACCGTTGGGTAATGAAGATGTCATAGTAAAGGACGTCGTGTTCATCCACTGACTATATTATGTTTCCTGGTAACAATCCAATTCATTTCCGGGAGCAGAGCGGACGGAGCAGAGGAATCATTGTTAATGTGATTTCTGTCATCACACTCATTGATTTGGACTTGTGTTTATATTGTCTTAGTTAATATTTCAGGGTTATTAGCTGTGTTTGTGTGAGACCAGCAGGATGTGGTTCTGTGTTCAGCTCTGGGTGTGCTTCAGTGTCAGCCCTTATTTAATTTTCTTATCTTTACGTGGTTAGTTGTATAGTGAGCCTCCCGTTGCGCTCTGGCTGCCTCGTCATATTCCTCCCTGCTCTCCTCTCAGGGGAATCGTCCACATGACGCCGCCATCAGGGTTTTAAGAATACCATTTGTGTCAAAGTGTATTCACAAAATTTAGAAGGCAAAGAATAAAACTAAAAGTAGAAGTGAAAAAAAGCATTTATCTGATCAGAATACAAATAAAAGAATGGCTGCTTTGTTGTAGTTTTTTGATTTTTTTTCTCTGTAAATTACAGAGAAGACTAGATGCTTTGTGATATCCAAGAATAAAAAGTTTTTGCACAACATTGAACTTTTAATAAACAAGTTTTATTCATTTTAATGCATTCTGTTCATCCCACCTATTCAGCTTCTTTCAATCAAACTATGTAAAAAAAATACAACACTGCAATAAAATGAAATAAAAAACAAACAAGTGCAAGAATATTATTAACAACATGCTATTAAGAGGACAAGTGCAAAATTGTGTGTGTGTGTGTGTGTGTCTCTGTGTGTATGTGTATGTAGATATGTGTGAATTGACTACCTCCTCCTTCTTGCAGTGTATTTTATTCTATTTATTTTATTTATTGTATTTATTGCCTCCTGGGTTCTTAAATAGTTCTCATAGGGTTTTTCTATGGGATTTTTATGCACTTTATGTCTATATATCTATATATGTGTGTGTGTGTGTGTGTGTGTGCGTGTAATATGTATGTGTATATTTTTTATTTGTTTTTGTAGAATTATGGTGCTTGTGTTCTTTTTTATTTGACTCTAGGAGCGACCGCACAAGAGTTCCTATATGTCATGATGCACAAATGGCAAAATAAACTTCTTGAATCTTGTACTACAACTAAATCAAAACCAAAATTAAAGACTAAACTATAATAAATATTAATGAAAACTGCAAAACCAAGTCTAAGTTTGACCCACCGGCTGTTGTGTTGTTCTCCACAGGTGAAGGTCAACATCATCGGGGATGTGATCGAGCAGGGCTCCACTAACCTGCGGATCGACCCCGCTGGATTCAGCCCCCACGCCGCCATCTACTCTATGCGTCCAGACATCCGCTGTGTCATACACGTGCACACTCCCGCCACAGCTGCTGTAAGTTCACTTAACAACTGGACCACCAGAGGTCTCCACCCAGATGACCCTGCTTTGATTTAAATATTAGTGTAAATAAAATTAGAAACTGCTGTGACATTTCAAGACAAAATAAGAATTCAAGTTTTTATTGTATTTTTTACTTGTACAAGACAATCATACAATGATACTTAATGTTATCAAACAGGGCTTTCATTCATAAATGACAAGTATCAATAGTAATACAATAGTAATAACAGGATAA
>JAPTGZ010000001.1:19863628-19881081 GCA_029814645.1 Fowleria isostigma | reverse complement strand
TTAGTTTTAGTACAAGTGGTTAATTAGATTTGTTATAAGAGATAATAAAGTGATACACAGAAGAGACAGAAGAAACAAAAGGACACAGAGGAGACAGAAGAGGCATTTTTTCTTCCACAACTCTATAGTCATCGCTTGACTAAGATGTGCATGTAAAACATACTGACAGAAAGCTCTCACCTGTGTAAAAATTACATACCTTTAAAACTCTGGTCTGAATTCTGCACAGTCATCCTGAAGTCATTAAAACTTTATTATACTGGTTATTTATTACAGTGTTATCACAGTCTTGCCAACTAGGAAGTCAAGCCTGGAAAAAGCATATCATTCCTGGCTTGAGAAAATAGCAGCATTTTTTATTGTTGTGATTCACTGTAATTAGGATGTAAATTGGCCACATAAAAACGCTTGTTGTTTATTCGCTGTGCTCCAGTGTGAGGTGCTTAATCCGACAGGCACAGGGACCATGCGGAGCTCCTCAGACACAGAGGGGCCGGACTCATTTTCCCATGCACCACCATCTACTGACATTGGCCGGCGCTCCACATTAGGCACTCCGCATTCATAAAAAAAAAAAAAAAAAAAGGAAAAAAGAAAAGGGGAACCATCTGACAAGAGCAGCGTCCACTGGTAGCTGCCTCACTGCTATTACGCTCAGCATTCTCACCAGAAGCCACGCAAACTTAAGAGGAAAAATGGCCAAAAGTGAAAGGCAAAGAAGAAGTTTGAAGAGTGAGGAGTTCTTTTTTGATTCCGATGCGTCTCTGTTGGATCAGCAAGATTTCGAGATGTCTAGTTGCCCTTTCAATGACGTCTTCAACTCCAAAGACTCCCACATGGAGCAGATCAACACTTTTCTGAAAAATGTACAAGTTTTGCTGGAAGCTGCGAGGTTTCTTGAAAGCGCCGAGAGGAAGGACGGAAGTGAGTTTATTTTGCGCTGCGTTTGACCCTTTTCATTTGCCTCTGAATTTCAGGAAAACAAGACTTCATTGTCAACAGACTCAGACAACAAAGGGCTGAGTTCATTCAACTAAGCACCACTGCCTTCTGTAATCACAGCCTAGGCCTGCACACAAGAATAACAGATTCTTCTACTCAATGCAATTATAGGAGTGCGAAAACATACACGCTTTCATTATGTCTTGCACTATTTTTATCTGCATTAAATGTACGTGTTAAATGTGCATCGCCTTGCGCTTGTGCAGCTCTCAAGTACAAATCTGTTCTTTTTTTTTCTACAGAGATACTGATGTAAATCATTAGGATTTGTGTGTGCATCCTGGTTACTGCTCCGATATGATAAATTTATCCACATTGCAGCGCCCTCCAACTCCGTTTAGGATGATGTCATTGTGCCCCCGCAGACTCGAGCGGAAAAAAAAAAAACCTCAAACTTGATACATTACTGTGCACAAAAGTGGAATATTTAACACAAAATATGTCTGTTAGATGCTGTATTAGATGTAGTCTATACATCCTTAAGAGTATTCGATTATGTTGATCCTGGAAAGCAAGATCTCAGATTGCATGTCCCGTCCTTCGTCTTACTGCTCCTGGTAGATAATTTTATTGAAGAAATACATGTAACATTGACAATTAGCTCATAATAGTACTGATTATTCCTTTAAACAAGATTTTTAAAAAAATAGATTTAATTTCGCATGTGCCCCGTTTAGTGGTGTTTTATGCAAAAAAGGGGAAAAGATAATAAAACCAATTATAATGCAACGTGGGAATTTTTACAGCAGTAGATCGCATCGGCTTCATCGCTCTCTTCCCGATTGTTTGCTTCCTGCTATTTGTGGGCGTGGCGCACTGCTTTCCACATGGCGCAGACCTCCCGTGTGATTGGTCAGATGCGTGCTCAACCCCCGACGCATGTCAAACCGCCCCGCCAAGCAGAGGCCCGCTTGGTTGTGACGTCACGTGTTGCTGGGCCTGGCTTCAGCCGGCATGTACACCCCCACAACCGTAGTGAACCATGGGACATGTAGGTCTTTATCCGGAGAGGTGACTGTTGCGGCAAGACTAACCGTAATGTGCAACCAGCAGACGTGTTCTAAGACTAAGTTATGCATATTTTTGGCAACTAAGGAATATATTTATTAGTTTAATCCACTAGTGGTTTAAATGTTACCATTGTTTCGATCGTTTTAGATGTAAAAACAAGTAATCTACATAGTTGACTACACATTGCCTGTATGATTATGTTAAATAATATTGAAAATATCTTGATTTTTGACCCTTTTGAGTTCCCCATGGTTAGAAGTGTAAACACATAGGATTGAACGGAAATGAAACGTAACCTACAGCAGCTTTCACCACCAACTCCTGTTAAAACTAATGTACAATCAGATATGGATAAAGAAACATGAGAATACGTTATTATCTGCCATGACATAAAATCATCTTGAACGTTATAACAGTATAAAAACGGTAAAATATTGATTTTTCTGAATTAAACATTTAACATCTGCAGCAACCACCTAATGAATGAGTAGACTGAATACAATGAAACACGAAATTACATTAAATGAAATATAAATTTACATAAATTATATAAAGCACCTGTCGTATCCAACAAAAATCCCAGACAACTCATGCTTGTTCATATAAGTTAAAGCAATCAGAGTCGTTAACACAGTGAGAGTGTGCGTGTTGGACGTTATTTTGAAATGGATCGGAGGACTCGTTCCCCAGAATGCACTGCGGTCAGACCGGCCTCTCCTCCTCCTCGGCCCGCCTCTCAGCTGTGCAGCTAGGTAAACAAACTGGAGAGGAGAGGATACGAGCAGCAGCAGGCGCTTTGATGGCTCTGCGCTCCCTCGGGGAAATTTTATAGATTTATATCAATTTTTATAAAATTATTTACTATCACATTTCCTAAAAACTTTTAATATTTTGATACTCCGGTTTTAAGGTTTTCTAACAACGAAACCTAGCACGGACTGGCTGTAGCTAGTTAGCTCAGAGCTGTTTTTTTCTCCTGTCGACAAAGGCTGTTGAAGAGCCAGCGGAGATACTGAACGGCGCTACAATTTGACGTTTTCGAAGTGTCATTTAATGTAGTCGTTCATCGATGCACTGTCCTCCCCGTGTTTACAAGCGACGGTAACGTCAAACGCTGAATAAAGGTAACGTTGACGGAAGCCAAAGCTCCAGGAGAATGACGGCTGTCCAGCTGATAAACATCCAAATGTTATTGGAAGCTGCGGAATATCTAGAGAGGAGAGAGAGAGGTACTGCTGTTTATTGAAACTGGTCAAACTGAGAAATTTGACCTTGTGTATGGACTGGTTAACATATATATTATTGATTAAATTCTGGTCTAAGTAGTAGAATAGACCACACAAGTAGATGTAAGACACCTGACAGCGTTCTAAACGTGTTGCCTTCATGTTCAGTGTTAAGTGCTTCTGGGAGTGTGGTTCAACAATATCTCGCCCATGGCTAAATGTTAATCCCCCAATTCTTCTTTCAACAGAGTGTGAACACGGTTATGCCTCCACATTTCCATCAAATCAGAACACAAACTTCCAGAGGCAACGAAAATTCCGAAATAAGAAGTTCAGCAGTAACCATAATAGGTAAGAAATTATGTGATTAGGTTTGTACAGTGGGTATTTAGGGGTGTCAGGGCTCTTGTTAACATTCTGCATGCTTGTGTTGAGTTGTATGGTTCCATGCAGAAGAGGACTGAGATGATGCATGTGTTGCATGCAGAATGATGCTCGCTTGCTGTAAATGTTTTTCCATCAAAAGCCTGGTTAAATAGAACAGGCTTACAAGCATGGCTGTACATGCAGGCAATAAAAAAAAAATAATTCTGGGCTTAAGAAAAAAGATTGTTGTCAGATAATTAAAAACAAAAACCAGTTTGATACACAGGTGGATGTATAACACATGACCTCCACACTGTTGTGTTGCTGGCTGGGGGGAGGGGGAGCACCAAAGGCCTGTTCAGCTCTTCATCAGCTGATTGTCAAACGACTGCAGTGGCTGAGGTTAGGGATCATGGTGAAAGTGACAGCTTTACAGTGAAAAGTGCCTTTGAAATGTTGTGTAGATTTGGTTGTATTTTAAATCCATTTAATGTACTTTGCTGATTTTTTTTTAATTGTTTTTTTATGATAGTGTAGAGCAGGACAGCTTGCTTTGTAAATACTCTTTTCACAACCGCATTGAATTTTCTCCTTGTATTCCGAGTATATTATTATGCATCAGTTTGATAATGTTGGTCTGTGTTACACATGCTCAGTAATAGATTCTACTGTGTTGAGTGATGTAACTCAACATCAACTCATAGTTTGTGACGACAAGGACTAAGATCCTTGGTGAGCAAAATGCTTTCTATAATAAAGATAGAAATGTGCATAGATAGGAGGAGGCGAAAATCTGCCGAGTGAAGCACCATTGGCATTGTGTTTTCTTTTGACAATAGACTGCTTACATTAATCTATCCATTGACAGTCATAGATCAAATGCATGCTTCACACTCTGTTTGAGCCTTTTAATATTAATGTAAGCACGGGCCACAAACAGGAACTGTGCATTACTCATCATGAGCGCGGAATACTGCCGAGTTCTGCATGGCAACAGTCATGATCACATATAGGTCTGTGAATGTGTTCATAAAGAGCCAGTCCTACAGAGGAAATCTGATTATGACACAATAGTGTTGTTTTAAGAGAATTCTTGCTATATGTAAAATTTATTAACAAAGCACATTAAGGGTTTTTTGAAAGTGTGTTTGATTTTAACAGAACTTCTAAGGTGAACTACAGTGTGAGCAGGGGACTTTTAGAAATAATTTCATATGCAACGGAGAAAATGGCAGCAAAAGTGCATTAGCATGCAATACTACTGATAAGATCACACAGGAATTGCATTAGGTGTCTCGTCTTGCTCAGAAATGCTGCCAAATTGTATTTAGCACCATTTCTCAGCTTCATACTGTGATGCAATTTATTTCATCCCCTCTGGACTTGCACAGACCACAAACCAGCAAGTCTGTATTATTTGGACATCCCCGGAGCTGTCAGTCAGGGTCACTCATGGGTCACGAGCCATTGGTGGTTGACTTTGATTTTACACCCCTATTTATTTCCTGTCCAGCTTTATCAGTGTGTTCCATATGTCAAAAGAGACAAAGTGAGAATGTGTAATTGAAGGATTGCTCCTCCATTGATCTATATGCAAACACACACACAAAAAAGTTGGCTCTTTGATTTGATTTAAAGCTTCAATACATTTTATTCTACCACAGATTGTTTTTGCTTTCTGGCGCTAGCTTGCTGCAGCCCCTTTCTGTAGCATGTCGAGGCTTAAAGTGATGGGCTTATCTTACTTTGTCCTCTCTTGCTTGCTGTTTATAGGAAGGTTGCTTTATCTCATTGACCCACTCTGTGTGTATGTATGCATACACACACATAGGCATGTAGCCCCAAGGGAGCATGCTGCTGTTTTGTGTGGCCTTGAGCCAGTTTCTATTCTGTGTTGCATTGTTGTTGAGCTCCAGACGTGCAGATATCTGATTCAGAAGGTTTGGAAGTTACGAGCAGTAGATGATGAAAGCCTACAGGCTGATACAGATTGATCTGTGTGAATAGGTGGCTATATAGTACATGACTATATGTGCTACTTGATTGTAGAGGAAGTGGACTATGGTTGAACTGTGGCCTGTTTCATCTTCAGAGTGCTGGAAAAACTGCACAGAAAGGCCATCCATTCTAAAGTTATTTGTGGAAAATAAACAGTTTTCAACTTCCCTTTCTGCATTTTCACTTCAATCATTTGTTATTCCAAAATGCAATCATTTTGAAGTTAAAGATGTTCATTACAGTCACAGGCAAAACACACTTTTCATCATTCTTAAATAGTTGTAAATGATCTGCCAACAGAAGTGATATAATAATACATGATAGTACACGACACAATCAGATTGTGGTGACATGCACAGTTTGGAAAACGGTAGAAATTTGGATTAGGGTTACTAAGCAACAGGACTACTAGGTGTTATAGTAGATGACGCAGAAACAAACACATAATGATTCCTTTTCTTAATAATAAATGGTTTTTAAGTCCATATGTTGATAATACCATTTATGATGATAGTAGTAGATGAACAGCAGGGAGTAAAGGTAGGAGTGTTCTCCTTTAAAGCAGCATATGACAATTTTTATTACAATTTTTTTATTTTTTTTCCACATTTGTGAAATAACTAACTGAAATGTCACTCAGGCCTCCGGAAATTTTGTCACAAAGTGCACTGTGGGAAGCGAAAAACGAGTTCTCACAGTTTTGGCAAGAAAACAAGCCAGATTGCTACAACACAAAATTATAGTCCACCAGGGTTGTTTTAAAGAATGAATCTAATCAGTGGATGGAGGTTAAAGCCACATCTGGGTTCAGCACTCACCAAGAGACAGCGAAATTGCTGCTGCTTGGAATTCCCATTTCCACAATGTACCTCGCAACAAAATTTCCGAAAAGGCCCAAATGACTTGTTTTTTTTTTGTAAACTATGCAGACTGTGTTTATAAAGGAGTCATCTTCAAAGTTGTTCACCATGAGGGAAGTGATTCAGGTGTGCAAACACAGACGCACTAATGGATTAGTGATAACTGGGCTACCACTGGGGTTTTACAAATTTGAAAAATATTTTTGAAAGTCATATGCTGCTTTAAGTAATGCTGGTTTAGATTGATCTGGGCATTTTATTCATGTGACTAGATTGCTGATGCAAGGCACAGTCATGCATGATTGCCTATGTGGTTGTAGAATATCTAAGTTAAAACCATCATAACCATATGTGTGGGCACTTAGCTCAGACTCTTGTATGTTTTCATGAAATGGCCCAAGTCAAGTTACATTTGAACTACGTGTTTGCTACGATAACAGGTAGACGATCAAGCCATGGACCATTCATGTTAAATCAAATATGCTGCCTCAGCTGACTTGACATTCAGTTTTGCAAAGTAAAGTATATGAGCAGTAATGTATTTTAATGGATCTCTGAGGTGTTTTAATGGACCTAAATAATTCTATTTTTCCCTTTTTTTTTTTTTTTTTTTTTAAAGAAACTTCTTATGGTACAGTGTGAATTCTTTTGACCTGACTGTATCCTTGGAAAATCTGTGATTTTTCTCACTTTTCCCCATTGTTAATTGTTCATATTTCTCCTTTTACACTATTAAAATGGCTTCAAACCATTTCACTAGTTGAGTTAAATACTACAATAGGGACCAAAAATTACAATATTAATGACCCATAAACTAAAGGATTGCTGATTCCGTGACTCAAGGCAGGTCATGTCTGTTGTCCTTCCCTAAAACCTGTGCCCCCTGAGGTTCAGTGGAGTGCAGTGTGTGTGTAGAACTTGGCCATGTAAGCATCAGGACGAGGGCTTGTCTCCTTTCAGTTTGTTGCCACACAAAGGCACTCTTAGAGACCAGCTGATTCACTTTACATTATTAACAGAGCACTGAACTCTAGCCTCTGCACACTGTGTGTGTGTGTGTGCTCTCATTCTTACCAAGTACCCATTACTCACTCTCCTTCATCCACAATGTGAACTTTCATGAGTGTGCATGACTGCATTTTCACATACATCTTCCTAGAGTTCTGCTGTGTATTATTGAGGAAGGGAATGTAAAATACTGTGATATCTGCCACTGGTTGTTGGTGTGAGTGACCCACTGCACCAAACCTTGCTTTGGTCTTAATTAATGGTCTTGTAATGGTACCTACAGTGATTTTAATTATAAAGCCACAAAGCATGTTCTTGTTGCATGTTCTTATTATGTTTGTTTTAAACATGTTCCTTGTATGTAATTGACTTTTGTACATATATTTGATAGTATGCCTCTACTCTGTAAAGTAAAAGTCTTTCTTTGCTTTTTATCTGATGACTTGTGTTTTTTCTGTGTTTGCAGGTCAACACATAATGAGCTGGAGAAGAATAGGTGAGTTGGCACTGGATTTTAAAAACGCTTCAGCTTTAAATTATAGAATACAGCCTGCAGGGGTATGCATGCCCTGCCTTGATATGTGAATAAATCCATCATGTCCTACTTTTATTCAGCCCTGCAAGGCTTTCTCCCTTTGTCGATTAAGCATTTCCTCTTCAACAGGTCCTCGAAACCTATATCGAGGGATGACCCAATTGTGTTAAGGACATCCCCTCCTCTCTATTCCACCTGTTTACCCCCCTCCGATACACACCCGTTTAGAGTTATGCAACCGTTTGGTTGCTAAGGGCTTTGAGATACACAGGCAGGCAAGAATGTATGCAGGCAGAACTGTAGCTGAAGTCAAAAGTTCAGTGTTTTGTTTTTGATGCAAAATGTTTTGTAGTTTGTGTTGTAGCAGGATCAAAGTCGACTGTATGGCTGCACAGCGAGTTCTATCAGTGGTTTTGTAGCCTGGCTGGCATCATACAGTGAAGTTAAATCTGTGCATTCAAGATAGTATCTACAGCAGCAGAAATGTGGAGTATTCAGGGAGACCTTAGTATGTGATGGTGAACCACACGTCTTCTTAAGAGACCGAACACTGGTTTCTTGGAAGCCCTTATCTGATTGAGTTCACCGCCCACATAGGGTGCTTGTTGGTGTTTATGCTCTGTGACTTTGCAGGCTTCAAGAGTCAAGCTTTAAAGGGTTTTCTTCAACACCATAAATAAGAGTGGCTAGACTTACAGGATTCATGGTAAATAGAAAAAAGCTTGCCTTCCATTTCATTATCTCTGAGGGTGTGGGTACAATGAAAGGATGTGGGAGGTGGGATCCGTTCAGTGTAATTACATATCACCTCAGCCTGTTTTTCTCACCATGCTCCCTGGCAGCCTATTCTAAAAGGATAGGAACATTGGAAGGAGACATCCATTGCGTTAAATATAGACGAGAGTTGATGTGTCATCTTAGTGTTCGTACGTGATGCCACACAAGGCCTGCCGGTCAGCTGATTGGTCTCGGCAGATTGTGGCACCCATACAGGCTTGTTAGTGATCCACCCACACACATATATTTTTAAAAAACCTACTCAGTTGTTTATTCCTACAGCATAGTGTGAAGTCAGTTCTTGTCACTTCTTTTTCATCCAAGCAGCATTTCCCTCCAGCATTGGTTTTTCCTATGGCCATTTATGGTCTATAATCATCTCTCTTAAACCAGACAAGTGTAAAGCCAGTAGTTAGCGCCAACATATTTCTAGATAGTACATTAGTAGTAAGAACTTCATATGGATAAATGAAGCAATAAACATTGATTGTACATGTCAAAAATTGATATAATCAATATAAAAAAACCAACATTAGCACCTCTATTGAAACATGCATCATCTGCTTCCTCTTTTTTCCTGTCTCCACCTTCCTGTTCCTTGTAGCCGTGCAGACTCAAACAGAGCTGCATTAGACAGACATAACAGGCTGTCCTCTACGACAATACTACCAAAGCCCCATACACTGACATCTTGTTTTTTTACACTTTTGTCTTTTTTTGGTGGATGTAGTGAGCTTGGTGCTGTTGCTTTGTACTAGAAAAGTACATGACTAATTTATATTCCATTTGAAAAGAACGAGGGTGAAAATTGAAATGGTAATCCATCTTTTTAGAAGTACACTTAAAGTCAGAATCATTTTTAATCCTCTGTTTTTTTTGCCAGTAGTTAATCCAATTCCATTTAAGCACATGCCCCACTGTAAGCTATATGTATCAGGCATAGTTGTTCACCCAAGTGTGCCAGGCTTATACCATGATTCTTCTACTAAAGCAGCAGCGGCGGCTTTCATTCCATTTCAACATACTTCCAGGTCTGTAACTTGGAGGCAGCTCCTTTCTAGCCCAGCCTGACTGGGGCCTGTTTTTTTGTTTGTTTTTTTCTCTTTTTTCTTTTACACTTATCAAGCCTGTATATCTGATGCCGCCGAGCTGTTTTGCCTTGCATGGCTAGAACAGGTCTTGATAACCCCAATGACAAGTAGACTCATTGTGACAGTGGAGACCACAGGATGTGGATAAAAGGCCCCAGAAAACCCACATTCCAGAAGCTCACACAGTGCAGCAGGACTAGATAATGTGCTGGCTGTGCTGCTTTGATCATGTACCTTCTAATAACCCTGTTTCACATTCACACGTCACCGCTAAATTATACTGACTTAGCGAGCTTTAACAGTTAAAAGCTTGTATGCCTGAACATGACAGTCTAACAGCTTTGATATCACAGCCGTGTGCCTGTTAGGTTTTTAAAATACACATTAATAACAAAGTCACCATGCATAGATAAGGTTAGTTGTTTATTTGTCTATGTTTTAATATAGAGCACTGACTTGAAACCAGGGATTCATGTTTCCCAAAGTGTATTTCTGCATTTGCATGGGCATATTTTGATGAAAATGTAACATTATACATACTAATTCACCTATTACATATGTCCTTAATTTCATTGCACATGATCGTGTAATGACAATAAAGTCTATACTATTTTATTTTATAGTCTGGATGCGTAGTATGTTATAATATAAATTAAGGTTATGTAAATTTTTAGTGCAGTGTCAAGAAAATATAAATAACACCATATGTTTTTTGGGGGGAACGTGTAAAAACTATTGCAATAACCAGCCAAAGTCTATCATAAAGCTTTCTAAAGGCTCCAGAACATAATAGCCAACAGTGGTTAAATAAATGGATTGTTAAAAGAAGAAATTGTTCCTGTAGTACAAATAAACAGCTGAAATAGCAAACATTGGAAATTATGCTGGTGTAATGGATGTGTTTTTAAGTAGACATTTTGTAAATTATTACATTATTAAGTATTCCATAGCACAAAGTTTAACCATTATTGTCTCATTTTAAATATGACTCTTTTATGGATAATCAATACTAAATGGTTTTACTACAATAAATTCAGAGGCACAGCGATTTGTCATTTAGTTTACTTATCCATCACAACCTCTCCAATTTTCAGTGTTTATCTGAGTCAGGGTTATAATACACACAGCAAATTAAAGTCCTCAGTACTGAAGCAGTGGAGGCAATATTAGCTTTTCCATGTGATTCTTTATGAGGGGAGGTGGGCAAACACTGTGTTTAACACCTTTTACTGTGTGTCTGTGGAATATTAAAAAGGCTTACTCATGCCCATTAGAGTTGGGAGCTTGTTGTCCTTGGGTGGCATGTAAGGTGCCTCTGTGAGGTCTGCCCTCGAAGGACTTGTGGCTCACTTAGATGACAAAATGGCATGGTAAAAGATAGTTAGACTTCATTTATGATCCACTGGGATAGGTTTGGTGTTGTGGCCTTGGTGATTTTATTCAATCCTCTAGTCTCTCTAAGCTAAGCTGTTAGCACTCCCTCTATTGAATATAACTAGACAGGGTGTCAACATCTTTCATATGGTATATACTTCAGGGTTGAAGACCTTTATGTCTTTCCTTTCTTTCCAAACAATCAACTTCATACTTAGCACTGTACTTTGAGCCTTGGGCTTGAAAGAGCAGTCAAACATAAATAAGCCCGGGTTACAATCTCTCTGCCTCTGTTGATGCTCTCTAAAGAAAGCCAAACTGCTGTGCCGGTCTTTCTGTTGTGTGCCCAGTGAGTGCAGCCTATTCTCAGGGTTTGCTGCAGGGCTGCAAACAGCAAACTGGGACCATTTGTTCTGACCAACGTGACGACTTGTAAGCTTTTCTTGGCTCAGAAAAGCAGCTTACGGAACTTGATCTTTGGTCTGTTGAGCCCAGCTAGAGCACGCACACGTGCTGAGGCCCATCTCACAGACCACCCGGTGCTAGTCCTGAATAGCCTAGCTTGGCTTTAGCTTAGCTAACCATAGTATGAGAGCACAAGGAAGTAATTGACAGGCTGTTGGGATGAGGAACAGGATTCAGACCTGACTCAGGGAAGCGTTGAACAGCACGCAAGTCTGATCTAAAGTCTTACTGTGTCAGTGTGTACACTTAGCGTTGGTGCCCTGTAATTACCACGCCTGGATCAGGTGGGACATTTTCACCAGTCACTTTGAGCAGTTACATAGTAACAAAGTCTGGCTGTGACTAGTCTGCCTCCTCCTCCAACCCACGTGGTATGTTCTCAGTTGTAAATAACAGCAGCCATATTGTTTTAGACACTGAAACTATGAAGCTACCCTTTTAAATGATGGATTTTGACACTGCTCACGTGATGCTGCATAACAGAAATATGTTTATTACAACCAAGAAAACTAAATAAAATCTTGATATTTTCTCATCTGGCATGTGTAGATTTGAGCTGTTGTAGAGGAGTAGTGAATTATCATTCACTCATTTACTCTTCAGTCACACTTACCTTCTGGACCTCCAGGTTAATGACAGTTGAAGGTTTTTGTGATTTGGCACCCGGAGTGGGTCAGTCATATTTTTTTTTATATCACCAATACCTGAAGTGAAATGGTTAGGGACAACTAGACTTTCATTGTCTGTTTTATTCAGTATATCTACCTGATTTTTTTTACGTAATATTTTAGTTTTAAATGCTTTATTTTGGCAAACACTATCTTTGTTGTCCAGAATAATATTGGCTGCTTGAGATGTGGCTGGTCTAACACAAGATTAGACTCAAGTCTGAATTTATATCAGTCACATTGTTAAAAATCAGTGGTCACCATTGTAATGCTCCAAAATCTGTCCTTCCACCAATGATCTGTAGACAGGCAGAAAAGCAGACTCACCTAGGGGATTGGATTTTGGCACTTGAAGGCTTACCCATCACTCAAATCTTGTTTTTTTTCCTCTGACCCTTAATTTGTCTTATGCTGGCACCTTCTTGTTGTGCCCTTACACTGCAAAAGTGTATCCACACAGTGCTCTGTGGAAGGACAATGTAACCAAATGGAACAAGGCCAGACAGGTATATAGGCTTAGTCAGCAAACGTACTCCAACCAGTCGAGGCAGATGGCTGCCCACCCTGAGTCTAGGTCTGTCTGAGGTCTCATCCTATCAAAATGGAGTTTTTCCTCTACACTGTCTCAAATATTTCTTTGGAGGAGCTATTGATGGGTTTATTGCTATAATACTGTAAATATTGTAAATTAAGGTAAAGGCTATAAAACTTTCCTGATTCTCATCTTGCCTTTTTTAGATTTTGGTGCACATCTTGTTGTAAGGACTGAAATAAGAACATTATCAGTGAAGTTACTGTCTGTTCCGGTCGCTGACCACTATTCTGTGTTCAGTTCCTCCCACACAATGTGTTGTTCAACCTGTGCCATTAACTGCGACTTCTATTAAGCACAGTTTGGACCAAATGGATGAGGCTTCTTTTACGTGTTCCAGGAAGAAATGCACATGTTTTCATTCCTCCTTCTTGGTGCAACTTGTCAGGCAAACAACCACGCTAACTTAATCTGTACTATATGGAGAGAGTGACTGAGAGAAGAGAGGCTGAGAGAGAGACAAAGATAGAAAGTGGAGAAAATAGGATGTTTGTTGAAGACACAAGACAGACTCAATTAGGCTAAATCAGACTATGGTTTCTATTTTTAGCGTACATCTGGGGAAAAGGGGGGAAACACCACAGCCTTCTGACCAATCATAGAGGTTAGATTTTCACCAATGAGAGCAGTAAGATAAAGAAGCATTGAGAGTTCCCATCCCTTACTCCTCCCACAGCCACGACTCTGCTTTTCTCCCCATCAACCTCGACTAAATATCATTATTTGTGAAACTTTGTGTTAAATACTAAAATCATTGTCCAGTAGAACTATATATGTGCCATGTGGAATAAGCAAGTCACCGAGCTCCATAAGCAGTGAACTTAATCTAGGTGAAATTAACATGTTTTAAACTCATAAAAGTGGATTTAAGCTGTAATATTTAGCATGTTTTCACACTTGCCCCCCACCTTCTCTTGAATGTTTTAAAATACATCCACAGCTGTAAATGGGATATGTCCTGACAATATAACCCCCTCCTTTACACATCTGCCCCACCCTGCCCCCAGAGCCAACATCTGGATAGAGCAGGCATATTTTAGAAGCAAGGCCATATTGGAGTTTTAATCCCAAGCTTTAGCCTTTGCCCTGCGAGTTAACCAGGGCTATAGGGGAAGCATCGAGCTGTGGTCAGGACTGAGAGGTTGCCTTATGTTTGCAGTTTGTTTTAGGAAGAGGGAAGTAGCATGGGCAGAAAGTTGCAAAGACAGGGGCTGCCTGGTGAACTATAGGGGTTTAAAATTGCTGAACATGTGGTCACATTATTCCCAGTTAGGAACATGTATTAATTGTCAGCCTGGGAAAAAATGCCAAATAAAGATGTGGACAGAAGGATGATGTTGGGTTTTTTTTTTGTCTTGACATATGACACACATCTGCACATATCTATAAGGATACTGTAGTTTTAGGGGATTATACAGATTATATAAAGGCTTTTCCATCTAGCTCCTCAACTAAATCTGTCTCTTTCAGTGTTGATGGTCATCGTTCTTTAGCTTCACCTCCTTGTCTTTTGCCTTTTTCCTTTATTTGTTTCTGTTCCAACCTCTGTCAGTGGAGCAGATTAAAAGGCAGTGTGCACGTGTGAACTAATCCATCCGTTAGTGATGGGTTTCAGCCCTACAGTCTCCTGACCCTGCTGCACAACTAGTGCATCCCCCCTGCTCTCTCTACTCCACTGAACTCCACACGTGCATGTGTGTATTTGTGTGTAAGCACGTGTTCATATTAAGAGGGCACATTTCTGCACTAGCCACTATCCTCCTAGTTCATTGTCTTTAAAATCCACATTTTTTTTTTTTTTTGCTTAATGTATTGATGCTCCTGTTTCTAGCGGCCAGTCTGTACTGAGTCCCTCTTATGTACTGTTGCTATGCCTTATGATGTTGTTTCTGTCTTGGAATAGCTTCAGCAACGTAGCGTGACAACAACATTGGTCTGCCCAGTAATCGGCTACGTTTCCCTTTATTTACTACTTGTGGCCAGGGGATTGGTTAAGCCAAAGTGGGGTAGATCCCTGCAAATGCACACAGATTTTTTTCTTTAACCGCTATTTGCATTTTATTGCACCCGGTTTCCAGTCTAGTTTCAGCCCTGAATCCATATGCATTTATACAGTGAGGAAACATCCTCCTCTCTTCCGCACCAAATCTCTTTTTTTTGGGATTGAGGTCACAACTGTCTGAATGATCAGAAATATCAAAGTCCTCTTCCCTCCCACCCACATCCAGCAATCAACCCCCTGCATTTCTTTTTGTTCTCTGTCATCTAACCAGAATATGGGTCATCATACAGCAGAGTTCCCATGGAATCCCTAGACCAAGTTAATGATTATGTAGTTCCGTAGACAAGTAAGGGTTTGCTGTATGTGGGCGAGATAATTCCTGTACTTCCTCAGCCCTTTTTTTTTGTGTCAAATTTAACAATTTGCTGTCAGTTTGGCAGTATAGTGTACCCTCTGTCAATGAGTGAACTGTTAAAAGGAAAATGAATACAGAAGGTGAAGTGGCTTTAAGACTATTTTTTTTGTTGTGTTACTACTTATATATTGATAGGCTAACAGTTACGTGGCTTTGACATATTTTTTAAAATTATTTATTTTTTTCTATTCCAACTTTCCACTTAGTAGAAATCAAATTAACTTTGCACATTGATATATAAATGTTAAGGTTTATTTCTCACCTCTGAATTGTATTTACTCAAAGCAGGTTTACAATATAAAAATGTCAACATATGTATTTCAGTATGATTTAAATTGTTCTATTCAACTCTTAAGTTTTAGCAGCCTACTATTTTAAACTCTGGAAACTACTAGTGGAAGCTCCATGACCACAATCATTCAGGGTTACAGGTCAAGTTTGTATGGATGCACACACTATATATGGTTAAATACTTCAGATGAATGTGCTCGACTCACAGCCTCCCCACGTTCATGAAACAAACATAATAGCAGTTAGGCATTGACATTGCTATGCACAATGGAAGTCCTGGCTCTCATCTGTGCCCATGGCTCGTTTCTGGGCAGATTACGCAGAAAGAACACCCCCCGCACCACCACCACCACCACCCTCTATATCATTCACCCTCTCTATCTTGCTTCGACTCTGCATCTATCCCATCTGTCCGCGTTTCATAAAAGAGATGAGGAAAGCCTCAGAAAAAGAGTGACCATAGATGCTGTAGGGCAAAGATTGCTCTAACCTGGTTTGTGGATGTGCATGTGGACACAAACGTGATGGACACATTGACGCATTAGCAGTGGAGAAAATATGAACTTTTCACAGAAGTCCTAAAGAACTCATTTCACATACATGTGCACTTTATGTACTTTTGCTCAGTGGATATTGATGATATGATGCATAAATTCCACATCATGTGCCATGCTTGGGCTAATCCTAAAAGCAAACTTTCAAATGGCGGATAAATTCAGAATAATGATTTTAGTATGGGTATCCTGAGCTTGTCTCCATCTGCATTTGTCATTTCCTGTACTTGCCATTTATAGTTAAGAAAATGAAGCTTTAGTTGGCTCATGCCCATGCGGCTGGCTCCAATTCTGCAGTTAGGGTGTCTCTTTTTTTTTTTTTGTGTGTGTATGTGTGTGCGTGTGTGTGTGTGTGTGTGATGACTGTTCCAGCAGTCAACCTAGTGAGCAGCAGTTTCCTCTGTTAAAAACCTATTTGGTCAGGTGCCACTGTCTGTATGGGTAAGCATGTGACTTTGGCTACAAGTCGACAGTCATGTGAGATGGCTGCTCCCACCACCCCTCCATATGATACAGAAAATGAGTGAAAGACAGAGTGCACATAAAAGGCAGAGAAGTCTAGAAGAGGCATCCTAAGCTTTAGAAAAACCCGGCTGTTTGTGTTAAACCAATGCAGCTGTAAACAAAGGTTGTGAACAGGCAGTTAGACATTGTTTCCTGTGGCTGTGTATGTTCCCAACATAAAAGCTGTATTATGGGCTCCAGTCGTAAATGCTTAAACGGCTGAGATTCTTTTTACTATGGATTTAATTACCTGTGAGTCCAAGTCAGGCCAGACCAAAGATATCACATGTACAGTAAATTAACCCATAAGGTCCCAGTGTGACATTTGTGGCCCTTTCCAAATTTTTCTCTACATTTAACCCTTCTTAAGTGGTTTATCGCCATTTATTGTAATATTACCTTCTAAATTTTGTGGGGTTTTTTTCAGTAAAACTCAAGTATTTTCCAACATTTAATTTACTAGTCATGTAGATGTTCATAAAAGTTTAGAGTAAAATTGAGGATTATTTTATCAAAAACAAAGAAAACTGAAGAAAAAGTGACTTTTTCAGCTAATGCATTCATTAACATAAACCCAGTGTGTCCATTCACTGTCATTGATCCAAGTCCATGGGTTTTACTGGTAAATCAATGTTGTAGACGATGACGGTGTTTCCATGGTAACTACAGAGCCTCTGAACGTCCAAATGGGTCATATCTGATGACCATGAAAAG
>JAPTGZ010000001.1:19843448-19861065 GCA_029814645.1 Fowleria isostigma | reverse complement strand
GATCTAATAGGTGCAGTACAAATTAACAAATAACCCAAAAAAAAATAGACAATAGAAAAAAAGAGAAAGGAAATAAATACAAATAAATAAAGATTAATTAATTAATTAATTTAGAAAATTTAAAAAAGAGGGAGAGAAAGGGGAAGGGCTACTCAGAGATTATTGTTGTGAGTTTCTCATAAAATACCAAGAAGGGGTATATTTTGTTAAATTTATTCTCTGATTTCCGAATAGTGTATCTAATCTTCTGTAGACTCCTTCAGGACATCCTGTCCCTGAGCCAGTGGGAATAGGAAGAAGGAGCTGGATGTTTCCACTTAAGTGAAATAGATAATACTGGTAATTAAAATGTTTTGGTTGATCATCACCTGTATACCTGACAGATCAAAGCTAAAAGCTGCCGTCTCTCAGAACCTGCAGTGGAAACTTTAGATGTGGTTGCTCCTGAAAATCCAGAAAACCAGTAAATAAATGAAATCAATCCACAGTCAGACCAGAGTCCACAGAAACTACCTGCCTCAGTAGCA
Organism: Fowleria isostigma; assembly: GCA_029814645.1. NCBI lineage: Eukaryota > Metazoa > Chordata > Actinopteri > Kurtiformes > Apogonidae > Fowleria > Fowleria isostigma. Next base: position 19,860,538 of record JAPTGZ010000001.1, on the reverse strand, counting down.
CAGAGAGTGTGGGATTTTCAAAGTAGCTGTTTGCTCAGGTACTATACCTACAAGATGGCAAAAATTAAAAAAAAAAAAAAAATTGCATGGAATACAAGGGAAAAACAAGGCTAGTCTCTGTGTGTTATCTTATTGTCAGTGAGGGATTTGATGTCCCTGCTGTGCGTGACAGTTTGGAGCACAGGTCCTGGTAGCAACTGGCCACGTGTTATGTAATCCGTCACAGATGGAGAGATACCCATTCAGCTCGCCATGCCATTCATTAGACACTGGAAATACAAAGTGATCACAGTATCCTTCAGCACTATTAATCTTTATGATTAATGGCAGTTTAATGTTTGATACATTTTTGTTATACTCAACTCTTCTGTCCTGTGTTATCTCATAGATCTTTAAACCAATTCGCATTGTGTCATGTGGATCTCCATATTATGTTGAAAGATTGAAGTTATCTCAGACAGCTGTGTTTAACCCCTTACCCTTAAGGAACAGACCCAGTTAACTGACATTACACATGAGCTTGTGACATAACATCCTTTAACTCAGGGGTCTCAAACATGCGGCCGGGGGCCAAAACCAGCCCGCCTAAGGGTCCAATTCAGCCCTTAGGATAAATGAGTGAAGCACAAAAATTATACAAAAAAGATTAACAATCAAGGATGCCACTATCATTTTAGGTCAATTCAATCTAAAGTGGGTCAGACCAGTAAAATACTATCACAATAAATTATAAATAATGAAAACTGCAAATTTTGCTCTTAGTAAAATTACACAAAAATGTTTCCATTTACAAACTAACCTTTTACAAAAAATGTGAATTAAGTGCAATATTAACAGTATTCTTCCTGTTATTTAATGTTTTATTTGTTGCTCCACTGTGATCTGTAAATTGCAATGTACATGTGAAAATGAGAAGCTGAGGCAAAATATTGGTATAAATTGTTAAAATTGCACTTTTTTTCCTAAATAAATTTTATTTTGTTTATGGTTGTTAGACATAGAAATTTTGGAACTGACATTATATATTATTATATTATTATTTTAATGATCCCACTGAGCACTTCAGGTAATATTTGGCTCATGTGGCCCTGGAACTAACATTGACACCCTGCTTTAACTAATTTTACTTAACCACTCCAGAGCAGTTGAGGACATGACATTATGCACATTAAATCCACAGCTGTTTATGTAACCAGCAGCACTCTTTTCTAAGAACTTCTGAAACAGTAAGCTCAGTTACTAGTGGCCCTGTTACATGGTTACAAGAGGGCGGAGCTGCAGAAACTTCTGGCTGCAGTATGCACGGTATTAGGTCACAAGCCACCACTCATATTGTAAGCTGCAAATGGCTTAAGATCTTTGGCCGTGGGTCTACATGATAAACAGGCCTTTTCAGGGATTAGGATCTGTCTTTAGGCCATCACCTGGAACCAGGAGTGTACGACCTTTAACCTCTTAGAAATAGTAACACGATAATCCTGACACTTCCTCTGTCTTTAGTTTCCTATGGATTTAAAGAAATAAAATAACTTGTAAAGTATTCAGTTAGCCTGCTCCGGAGTTTCTTTTTCCATTGACTAGCATGTCTGTGTAATGATGGACAATTAAACCAGAACACACAATCTTTCCCTGTCTGTCTCACACAGTTACACACTGTTCCTCCTCCTCCTTGTTAGGCTTTTGGGGCTTTTTTGCCATCTGTAGTTATCAGAGTGTTCCATAGAAGAGTGCCTCATGCAACTTGAGATTAAAACAAATGGCAGGCAGACGTCTCACAGCAAGTCTGTGGGTAAGAGGCACAGTGAGGGAGATTGAACATTGCCAACCTGTAGCCTGTGTCACTTTACAAAGAGATCAGAGTACATACAGTCCCGGTGAAAAAGACAGAACCAGGGTCGTCAGTGACAACGAGGCTCTCTCAGTCTCCTTGTCTTGTTCATCTCGGGGACGTGGAGGACTGTTTGTGGTTTTTGTATTGGCTTGGCAGAAAGTAGTGATTCAGCAGCCCAACAAGTGACTCCTCATGCCACACTCACTAATAGAAGTCTTAGCACTAAACACCATAATGAGATATTTTGGTCTCAGCCGCTGTTAGAAATGTGGTGATAAACAGCAGTGCCTGTACGGTCAGCGTACCCCCTGCTTTCTCCTCACATTTGTCATGTCAGCGCCAGGGAGAAGGCAGGGAAGAGGGAGGACGGGAGTGAGTGTAAGTGGGGTTATCTGAGGTTGTCTGCTGAGATGGTCATTTTAATCTCATGGAAGGAAGAGGAGGAGGAGGTGACTGTGAAGAAGATGAAGATTTCGAGCTCCAGTGTCTGGAGTTTGTTATATCGACGCCTGACAGACTCATACATGACTGCTCCGTCTTCCCAGCCTCATTTTATCCTTGTGACTCAGAGGGAACTGATTGTGTGTGCTTGCAGAAGAGCAAAATGTCCAAAGAATGTACATACATGAGTGCTGAACAAGATGTTGGAGTGAAAATAAAATGTTCATGAACAAATGTGTGTTATTTCTTGCATTTAATGTGTCAGCCCTTTAGCTAGAGTAGTACAATAAATAATTTACTGTCTTATCAGCAGTGTTGTATTCTGTGTATAGTGCATACATGGGCTGCTTAATCTGAAAATGGCTGTAAATCAGACACAGCTATTGGTAGTTGCATAGATGTATTTTTTTTTTTTTTTTTTTTACCCTCAGCTTCACAGGCCACAGGGTATTTTCATCAGTTGGCTGTCTGTCCATCTGTCCGTGCGTCTGTCCAAAATCTATGGCCTGCAGTGATAAGTCAGGCCACTGGGGGCAGTCCGCCACAGATTCAGCCAGAGTCAGCCATATTCACTCTAGCGGTGTAACGGTACACATGTTTGTTCTCACCCGATTCGGTTCAGGGCCTTCAATACAATACAGACGTGTACCGAACACATACATGTAGCAAATGTGAAGAACACAAATACTTGGGAAGCAGGGTGACTGTGCAGGGTTTCCTCTATATACTTTCAGCAGCGGCAAATTTTCAGCGCGAGGCACAGAAGCCGGCCAGACATCCAATGTTAAGTTTCACTTTCTGTTTTCCGTACGTTGCAGCTTTGCGTCCACGGGTTCCTTTAGAGTAAAAAGGTTTTTCTTTTTTCACTCAAGTTGGCCCCTCTTCTCTTTCACCATGTCTCTGCTATAGCGTTACTGTGAGCACCTCAGGGAATACTGTGAGGCATTCAAAAGCACTCAGTAAATTACAGTGTTTTTGCCTTAAACGAACACTGAACATTCAAAAATACAAAACTACATGACATGTGGGGTGCCTGTTAATACACAAATGATTGAACAATATTTTGTAGAAATGTCCTATGTCCTACTGGTAGTTATGGAGTGCACCCCCCACCCACCTTTCATTGTCTCCATCAAAACTGTATCAAACCAAAGACCCCTGTACCGGAAATGTACTGAGCCAAAATGTTCCTGTACCGTTACACCTCTACTCCGCAAATATCTGTGTACTCGGGCCACACTCAAGGCTGAGGGTTTTTAAGTGCGAGCACATTATGTTTTTTCTGGTAATTAAGTAAGAATACTAAAGAAAAAAAAAAAAGCAATTTTTAGCAGCATACCCAGAAGTGGAATCAGCCATGCTGTCCTTTCTTTAGTGGGTCCCAGACATCTCCCAAGAGGAGCTGTGTGTGTCCCCTCAGGCTGCAGTGAAACAGTAGAATGTGATTAATCATGGGCTGATATCTGTGTGTGTGCATGTGCCAGAGGAAGATAGTGATGTTGAGGGTCACATTAGACAGACATACAAAGAGATAAAAAGCAGAGGTAGACTTGTGTTCGGCCCCTGTGAATAGAAGTGATTACACAGACTGATGGCCTGAGCCAGACTGATAGTCATCATGCAAACTCCCAGACTGTTAATGCGTGTGTGTGTGTGTGTGTGTGTGTGTGTGTGTTTTGACTTCAGAAAGTACAGACTGAATGAGGGCACCTCCGCCTGAGTTCTATAGTCATTAGCCACGTACAACTGCTCGTAGGCAGAGGTGGTAAATGCAGACTCTTTTTTGCCACCTCTGCTTATGAAGTACAGTACATTGTTACTAAGACTGGTAAAAATAGAAATAACTGCTGCAGCTTAAACAGTAAAAACAGTAAAAAGTAGCCCTGCCTGTTTGGTCTCATACTTTATTTTGTTTTATTTGGATTGCACGTTTTCTTTCTTTACTTTGGTTTAATCTTGTGAATTGAGCATGTACAAAATCAGTATTAAATCATCAATTGTCAACCTGTTTCACATTACTGTAGTCATCAGTTTTGTTTCAGTGGTTTTTCTGTCACTTTCATTTTGATTCATCTTGTACATCTTTTTCATCTAGTTGTTCATCATGATGTTATTTTTGACTTGTTGTATTTGTCATTTGTGATATGCACCAGTGGATACGCATTCTTGTCCTATCTGTTTAGGTTGAAGTCACTCTTGTTGTTTGAAAGGTGTTCAATGATGCAAAATTAACAGAAATAATAATTCTCTTCAAAGCAAACGAGGAGCAGAAAGTGCAGATTTGTGTTAAAATGCGTGGAGTAAAAGTAAAAAGTCAGAAAAATTCTCAATGAAAGTATCAATACCTGAAAACTCTTAAGTAATGAGGTACTTTGTTGCTTCTCGTATCTTTTGGTAGGTTTGGCCCACGCTCTCACAGTCTGGACTGGTGTAATGGCTTGCTCTCACATTCTTATCAGCACCATCCATGCATAGCTTCACCTCCCCTCTGCACAGACATGAACACAGACAGATCCACCCCAGCCAACATTCACGTCTCCACCAGTCTTAGAGCAGCAGAGCATAGCAGACAGCAGTCTAGCCTGGTGAAGTCAGTGTAGTGTATTCCTACTCAGCTCCCCTGGGTTCTCCCTCTGGCCTCCCCCAGAGATAGTTCCGGAGTCTGGGTCGCTCCACCGAGTCCACTGACTCTTAATGCCTCTCTACCGTTCCCTTCAGGCGAGCTGAAAGGGCAGCTCCTGCTAATGGAGCGCTGATTGTGTTATAGCCTCAATTATCTCTCTTTACCTCTCAACTCTGGGCCATTAGCAGGATAGATAGTACTGGGGGTCTGTCTGCAGTCACAGAATAAGGGACTGTCAGGATGATGGAGCATATGAGCGGAGTGGGGTCCAGGAAATGCCATTACACCTTCTTTTCCTGCCCCCCCCCCCCCACTTTAGCTGAAACCTGTTGTTTGTAATGCTTGTAATATTTGTGGGCAAGAAAGTAACTAAAGCTGGGCAGGGTCAGGAAAACACCAGGAGAGAAAGGAGAAGATACTGCCTTAAGACTCAATACATGCACTATGTAACATGAACATGTAACATTTGAACTGTAAAATCAGATTTCTCAAAGTCATGGATTCTCATAGAATCTGTATTGTAGTAGCCAAGTGACCTCTGCATGTGTGTTTGATGATTCACACCAAATCCAGAGAGCGCTGACTGCTGCAGTTTGTCATACTTATGTATTTTTGGTCAAGGAACAGTCTAGTGAAAACGGCAAGTTGACAGGACTAATATTTTGGGAGATACTAGTAATTTTAGATTACAATAGTCTTACAGTCATGTTGCTATGGCCAGAATGCTTTGGCGCTGACTGCTGGACAAATGCAGTACAGCATGCAGGATTGCACAACAGCATAAAAACTACCACGTCTAGAACCCGTGGATCTCCATGGGTCAGCACACTACTGCTAAAATATGTGTGATTTAATGAGCATTGGTTCCCATTAGACAAATCCCCACTTTTGCATCTCTCTTACTATGTTAGACTGATTAAAAACCATCAGATCAGAAGATAAGCTGTCACAGATGAGTTGTTTAACTTTTAACTTAGCTCATATGCTGTATTTACTGTAATGTAGTGCTGCTAAAATGCCACAACAGTCTGGAAAACCCCTATTTGCCAAACAAATGTTGAGTTTCTCCGGGGCGAGGTGCTTAATACCTGCATACATGTTACTGTCCCGACTGTAGCCCAGCCCTGTTGTGCACAGTCTAATAAATCTCTTTGTCTTTCCTGTGCAGACGAGCTCACCTGCGGCTGTGTCTAGAGCGGTTGAAGGCCCTCATACCTCTGGGACCCGACTGCAACCGCCACACCACACTGGGCCTGCTCAACAAAGCCAAAGCACATATAAAGGTAACGCTGCAGCCACCCAACCCACTGCTCACACTCATCCTGCTCTTATACGTGTCTCCAGCATACCTGCTTTATAATTTCATAGTGATTACAGAGAAAGATACAGCAGGGAGTGCCTGACTCGTACGTAGTATGCACTGTGCAGGCTAAGCTACCACTTGCATGTCATGTAACAGAAACGTCAACCTAGCAGGGTCAACAATGACAGTGCAGAAGGGCAAGATGAGGGGTGTCTGAAAACCACTGCACTGCAAGAAATGAAAATGTGAATAAAATACAAAAACACCGATGGTGTGTAAGACTAGAAATGGAATCTCAGTTCCTGTTTTTTCCTGTCTGCATGAACTCAATAACAATAACAAATTAGTAGCCCCAGCATAGGTGTCAGTGTGCATTATTTGCAAAAAAAAAAAAATAATTCTAAATAAAGCACCACTGATACACTGACTGAGGAAAAAAACAGGTTAGTTTTTGTGCAAGAAATGCCTCCAGGTGAAGCACTAATTTTATGCATTGCACATGATGATGCACATTTTTCTCCCTGATAACCCATCTTGCAACATGATCGGATACCTTGTGTCCCCCTCTTCCATTCACTTTTAAAGCAGGCATGTGACTGCCTGAGACTGAGCAGTAAAATGCCCAGCGTAGCGTGCATTCACCGAACCAAGAGGAGAACCACAAAGCTGATATTGTTGTCGTCACTCCCCCCGCACCACCACCACCACCACCACCCCACGTCACCCCCACTCACACACACACACACACACACACTACTCCCGCCACCACTCTACACGTCTGCTGTCAACTGGAGTCTCTCTACTGCCTATTGACGGCTATTGTTTTGGTCTGTCTCTGGGAGTCACGCTCGTCACTGTCAGCCGCCATGACATAAGGCTAGTGCACAACACGGCGGTGTCAGTCCCCGCTGTGGCCTTCATTTAAATCGTAACACTGCACAGTGTGACCAAGCAGATGTATTGAGTAAAGAAGTTGGCATGGTGTGAACAGGACAGGTAGGGCAAATCATTTAGGTGTTTAAGGGTGGAATTCTCACTGTTGTTTATTCAATGGCTTTCTCACAGTCCTTCCATTTAATTCTGCATCCACCTACTGTTCTTCAGTCTCTGTTCCCTCTCCATTCTACTCTGCTAAGGTCTACCAATTGAAGCATAATTATGATCTTTTCTACTGAACAGAAACTTGAAGAGGCGGACAGGAAGAGCCAGTACCAGCTGGAGTCTCTGGAGCGTGAGCAGAGGCACCTCCAGCGCCAACTGGAACTACTGAGAGGAAACAGCGGAACTGGAGCCCAAAGCAGCCCCGGAGAGGGCGAGAGGATACGCATGGACAGCGTGGGCTCCACCCTCTGCTCTGACCGCTCTGATTCTGACCAAGGTGAGCAAGACCACAGTCTTTGATTTAAGGTCTTTGAGGCCGTCCACCCCTCTAGCCGTTCTCTGGCTGAGTGTTCATCATTGCCGTTGTTCTGGTCACATCTCCAGTGAGAATGTGAACTGAGTCATTCCTCAATGTGACGAGCTCACAAGTCCTGTAAAAATGGAAGGCTTATACACTAATTCTACTTGACCATATCTAAAGTGAATGAAGATTCAAAACATGGGAAACCCTTGTATGACATTGCAGGGAAAAGTTGCAGCAGGGTGACTTGGCTCTTCATCACCAGTGGCTGAATTACACATTTTACGTATCCTGTATTTAACTAGGAGAAAAAAATGCATTGAGATTAAAAATCTATTTTTTAAGAGTGTCCTGGCCAAGGCTGTAGCAGCAGCATAAGTTACACAAAGTAGAAAGAATATACATAAACACAATAAAAGACAGTACTAAAGCCAAACAGAAAACATTACATACGAACATACATATAAACACCACCATTGTTCCAAAAAGCACCAAAAGCATAACAACAATGTTCCTTAACAGCATCTCAAAGCAGAATCTGATTCAGTTAAAAAAAAAAAATCTACACACATGTGGTACAGTCACAGAAAAAATTATTAGACCACTCTTTGTTTTCTTCAATTTCTTGTTTATCTTAGTGCCTGGTACATCTAAAGGTACATTTGTTTGGACAAATATAATGATAACAAAAATATCTCCTAAGACTTTAATTTAAGAGCTGATATTTATCCATTTTCCATGGTTTTCTTGATAATAACCAAAATCACAAAAGTTCTTACATCAGTATCTATGGCATTGTACTGACAAAAAACAGTGCTTTTAGACATTCCATGTTTTCTTTTCTGTTTTTTTTTAGTCACATGACACACACAGTAGTACTTTATTTCATAATCATTGTTTTTGATGATTCTTGATGGTCTAATCATTTTTTCTGTGTCTGTAGGTTATGTATTTTCCAGAAGTGAGTAATCCTAAGTTCATCAAGTCAAAGTCCTAATGAACCTGGGGTTACCCACTTGTGGTTTCCGTCATATTCTAATGGGCTATAATTCACTAATTAACTGCTCTCTTGATGAATCTCCATGATTTGTGTTTATTGGAGGTGACACCAGTTTGTCTAAATGACAGAAATACGATGCAATGCTTTCATCATCTCATCAGTGCATCTATAGCAAGTAACTCACTTCATTTCCACTTTTGGTTGGTTTTGTTCCAGATTTATATAATAAATTGCCTTGTTTCATGTTAACCAATCAATGAAGTAATGGTAATAATAACACATTCCCATCATTATACATTTTTCAGCTTTTTCCTGTTTCAGAAAGTCATTATTATATCAGTTTTTAAATGCACTGTCACTTGACCATTAGTTAGAACAAAGATACAGAGAGTCATCACCTTAAAAACAATAAACTGCTTTGTTTGGTCGCATGGATATGTTTAGTTTATTACTTTATTTTGAGCTTATGTACTCCATGTACAATACAAATTATATATACATGTTAAATGTACAATACTGGTCATGTACATCTCATTATGTGCACACAGATATACAGGGAGAGTTTGCTGTAAAAACACAATGTAATTAAAAAAATTTACATGAGCAAGTATGCTTAGAGAAATATACATCGAGAAATATAAATACAGAAATATACATAGAGACATTGGTTGTAAACATCATGTGTACGCAATATATTATACATTAATATATACAGCAGTTCACTACGAGTATACAATCCTAGCAGCCCGAAAGGGAGTGAGAAGAAACAAACCTTGTTTACTCCCACCCCCAGTTTCACCACTTAAACATGTATGGTTGCAATTAAGTCAAAGGAATTAGCTGTAAACATGCATTAGTACACCAAACTAACTGACACAATGTACAGGACACAAATGTACCCAATCAAAAGAAATTAATATTAATAAAAAAACAACAGATTATAGGTACCAAAATGAATAGTTTTAAAAAGATGTAAATATAGCTAATGAATAATGTCAATAAACAAAGTAAAAGATATTTGTAGGCAAAGAACAAACACACATAAAAAAAGAAAGAAAGAAAGGAAAAATATAAAAATACACTACATGACCGTCATAGCCCTGCATTCTGTATTGCTTTAAAATCTCTATATTGTTTTACAAAAACACCATATGGTCAAACTTTGCTTTATTGTCAGTTTTTGCCCTATGTGCATCACATACAGAAAACTGAAATTATGAGACCCAAAGGTCCCATGGTGCAAGGAGAACATAGTAGAAAATAATATTAAGAGTATCAAAGAATAGAACTATAACCTGTAAACACTGAACATTAAAGTCTAAACCATATAACTGTACATAGACTCAAATAATAAACAGCAGGTTGTTGAGGAGATGATAAATACACAAAAAAGGTACAAACAAGTGTAAGACAGAGTTAGAGCTGCTACACTGTGTGTGATGGAGTGTTCTGTCACACACAGACTCTCGGTCAGTCTTTGCTGCTGATCTGAATAGCTTTTTCCTTGTGAGACTTTAATTTTCCGAGTTGCTCATGTCTCTTTTCCTTCCTTTTCTTCCTTCCCGTCTCCACCTGGGGCCACAGAGGAGATCGAGGTGGACGTGGAAAGCACGGAGTTCTCCCATGGAGAGCTGGACAGTGTGAGCACGGCCAGCACCAGCGACCTGGACGACCACAGCAGCCTGCAGAGTATGGCCAGCGACGAGGGCTACTCCTCCTGCAGTGTCAAACTCGCCTTCTCGTCCTAGAGCCCCGCGCCACCTCCCTGCCAAACCCACCTGCCCTTCCATCTGTTTTTCCATCCAGCCTTGCCTGCATCCATACACTCAGTCGCCTCAGGGGACGGCCATGCCTCCAGCTAACAGTGGACTGGTCGCTCCTGCCTCTCAGCAGCGCCCCCTCTCGCTCCTAGCATTTAGTTGGCTCATCCCCCTCGTGCTGCTGACCCCTCCTTTTGGAGAAGCTCGTCTCAAAGCTCCCACTCAGCTCTTAGTAGAAGTTTGAGCTGCCCCGACCAACGCTGACACCAGTGACCAAACACAGAGCTAGCTCTGATGATGTCCATGTGAGACTGCCACTTCATCTTCTGTCAAAGGGAGATAGGACACGTGTTGATTTTTAAACCCACACTACTGAAATGATTTTACTTTTATTTCCTTGAAAATTTGATTTGATCCAAAATGCACTTAAATTTATGTAATTGTAAATTAATCTTTAATTTCCATTCAGGTCCTTCTTCTTTATATGTGAGTCTGGAGGTGGTCTTACCGCGCTGGTTTTGGGTCTGGGTAGACAGCAGCACATCTAATCTGGACTGGAACGAACACTGTAGGTGAATTTACCATATCAACACAGCGTGGCCCGGATAAACATCCCCTCTGCCCTGAATGAAATCCTTATCTAATTGTTTTGTTTAGTTGTTTTTTGTTTTATTTTTTTCATTACCTGTGCTTGACACCGCAGAAGCTTGGACACTCAAATTGGTGCTATTGTGAAACAAACCAATGGGGAAGCAGATGTAATCCACCACCAAGCTTTCAGAGCAAACAAAGTGTGTGTGCTGTGATTGTTTCCAACCTGGTACGGAGGAAAACGACCACAAAAATGGAGGAAAAAGGAAACATTCCTGTTGAATGTGGGTGCTCAGTGCATTTTCAATGAGTGGAAATAGTAATGTGTGTGTTTTTTGTTTTGGTTTCTTTCCCCTCTACAAGCAGCTACAAAAAGCTCTCCTGCACTTGCCTACTTTAGAGTTGTCCATAGAAACGGCACAAACCGAGAAATTACAAAAGAACAAAAAAACTTACAAAAAAAACCCAACAACAGCAATGATGAAAATGCCCAAACAAACTTGGGGATAGATGTCCATCCTCTTTCCAGCAGTAACAAGCAATAACTCATGTTGTCTTTCTTTTGTCATGTCAGTTGGAACTCCTCCTGTAAGTTTTTTGTCTTCTCCCTAAAGACACATTTGTGACCGTCCAAAAAAAGGCAAATTCATGTTTGCTTGTTTTTGTACATACAAATAGCATAATAAATTAAAAGAAAAGGAGTGTTAAAAAAGGTAGAGCTCATGGATAGATCTATTGCCTCTGTTGCTGTTTGACCTGTGTTTATTGTGCATTTTAAATTACATTTTTGGAAAGATTTTATCTTCTTCGGAGTGGCATGGACACTATTACGTTTCCTAATTGAAACATTGAAAAGTTATGAATTGTGTTGCTGCCCTGAAAAGGAAAGAAAAGTTACTTCAACAGTAACTTTTCATCCAGTTACAAGAAAGCGACCCAGTAGGACTTCTGTTTGAGGATGCTGAGTTTGTGTGGCACTCTTATTTATAAGACATTTATTTTTTCTTGTTTATAATGTTCATGAACGGGGAGGAAAAGCTATATATGGCATTCCAGTGGTGGTCAGGTGATCTGTGGGTGGAACGTTTGAAGTGTGGGGAGAAGAAACGGGTTGTACAATGTTGAACGGCTGTGCCGGCGATACTCACCACCCCAGTTCCACTGGCATTAAGAATTGCACTTCAACCACAGTTCTCTCTCTTTTTTTCCTACTGTCATTTCCAGTCCTCATGAATCCTTTTGTATATGAAAGGAAAACAAACACCATCCTTTTAAATATTTATTTGTCAATCCCTCAAAAGACACAGGCAATGGGGAAAAGAGTTAACTTATTTTGGTTCTGTCTTATTTTACTCCTTTTTGATGCGTATTTCTCATTCCTTATTTTAAGAAATGTATATTTTATGGGTTATTGTTATTTTTCTGTGGGGAGGGTGGGATGTGGATAAGAAAATGTAGCCATTTTGTTTTCATTTTTTCTGATGTTTTATTCAATGGACACTTGAAATGTAATTGGCCCCTAAGCTGCTCCTAGTGCTGAGCCTCGCCTGTTTAGAGTCACCAGCCTTGTCCAGAGCTGACCCCCCACTCCCACAATGCCCCAAAGATGATGACGATGATGATGATGATGATGATACACATGTGAAAGAAGTGAATGAACTGAGATACTAATTGACATAAGTTAAGGTGCTCTGTCCTCAGTCGTTTCAAACCTTTCAGCCTCAGACCCGCAGCTGAGCTGAGCTGAGGTCAGGAGTAGGGGGGTCACCTCCACACAGGGCTAAACAATAGCCAAGACTTTACTGGCAAATATTGAGCCAGCTACTACACAATAACAGGGGTCTAAAAACTCCACTTTCCTCCATTAGGAGGATTGTAGTCTCTACTAGACTTGTTTCAGTTGACAAAATGTGTCTTACCTTGTGTAAAGGCCTCTGACTGAGGATTTAAAGAAACAACAAAAGAACAAATTCTCTCTGAAGGACATCTTTTAGGTGTAGAGATTGAAATGAAAGCTCTTTTCAGAGCTGTGTTGAGGTTACGAGACATGGCAGTGAATCAGAAAGTCACCACTTTGGTGCTCAATTCTAAAACCTGAAATGCCAAAACAACCTCACAACACCTCAGTGTCCTCTCATTGTCTTTCTGTTTTTCTCTATCTCTCTCTGAGGGACAGTTTACATTTATTCTGCCCCCTTTATTAAGTTATTAACCCTCATCTTCTTATTGTTTGAATTTTTCTTTATCTGGGTAACCTGTTCTGCTGACAGGACAGAGGTCCCACTATGACAACAATTGAATTCCACTTGTACCCATGTCCAGACCTGAGTCAGACCCTCATGGTGTTGTTAACCTGCTCACAATACAAATGTGTTCTACAGCACTGGGACATTTCAGAGACAAGGAGACATCCGTTGGTCCAGAAATGACCGACTTGATTCTGTAAAATGTCTCTGCCTCTGTAATATTGCCTGTGGAAAATGCATTTTCCACAGCAGGATAAAACATGATTAGTGGTTGTACTGATACCAGTCTCTCACATGTGAGTGGACGATGTGTGTGTCAGTATGCGTGTAGGCTCCATGTTCTTACTAAGGCTGTGCTGTGGAAAAGCATGACTGGTCTGCACGCATCCCAGTCGGGCTGTTAACTACCCATTTACTCAGCAAATATCTGACTACTGAGGAGAAACTGTTGGTGAAACACACACGGATCCAACTGTGAATAAAAACTCCTACCAGTTCATTTTGTTCCATTTTGCACATTTGGTAACTGGTCTGTTACCTGGTCTGTTAACTGGTCTGTTAACTGGGCCGTCTGATCACAGGTTAGCTGAGAGGTCTGATGAAGGGGTTCTGGCTATGCTGCAAATTTGACAAACATTAGCATATCTCCATAAACCGGTTCTCAAAGCTATATTTTTACCTCTGTGTTTAAGGGTAGGTTTAGACATGAGTGCTTGATTAAGGTGAAAGTTAAGGGTTAACTCCAGGAGCGAACCAACCAGTGTTTGGGCATTGTGTTTGGTAAACCACACTGGCTCCTGGAGAACCAAACCCGAACAAACGAAACAGGTCAAGTTAGCCCAACCAAACACACAGTCCTCTGGTGTAGGGAGTCCTCCTGTTGTTCTAAACCTGTGGCCATCCTTTGTAAAACATGCACTCTGATGATGATTCTAGCTGTGTAAGTTGAAGATGCAATACTTACAATAAAAACACCAAGATTTTCAAAACCTGAATGATTATGAATGCAGTGTGTTCAGTGTCAAAGTAGATTTTCATTTCATTCTTCATTTTTATTTATTTTGAGCTTGTGCACTCAATGTACAATATATATACGGGTATATACATTTCATTATATGTACACAGATATACAAAAAGAATTTGCTGATAAGGAAGAAATACTAAAACTAAGATTTGCATATTTTTTCATTTCCAAAATGATACATCTTTATTTAAAAAAAAAAATCTTGATTCAAATCAATTATTATAACACGAAGACTTAGACATTATTTTTTACATTTCCATTTGTTTCATGACACTATATAACGGGAAATACGTAGCTTTTTACTAAAATTAACTCCACATTGACCAACTACAACATTAAAATGCTCTTATCTACTGATTAGTGATAAACGGTCATAAAATGTTTGATTAATATTGTAACAATGCTCAAAAATGAAATCTGATAATACCTCTAGAGAACAGAATAATGGTAAATTTTTGTCACTGTGACAAGAACAATAAAAGCCAGCATTTCTGTTCTGTTTAGCAGCAGATTTTTAAATGCAAAAGTATAAAAACAAAAAAATATATATATACTTGAAAAATACTCACAATATACAAAATTACAAATAAATATATATATAGAGCTCCATAACAAGCAGTTTCACTTGTTTTGTTTGGAGCATGTCAGAAAATTGTGAGAAAGTATTTCCCCAAAGTCCAGGATTGTGTCCATAAATGTCTTGTTTTGCTCCAAAACCCAAAATATTTGGTTTATTGTCATATGACATCAAAGAAAATTGGGGAAAAAAATGCACATTAGAGAGGTTCCAATCAGTAAATTTTTTCCAAAAAATGACTCAAAACCATTCATTTCAACCGTTCATTTAAAAGTCAAGAAGATGTCAGTGAATCATTGCAGATCTATTACATTTGTTGAAGAAACCCATGTGTCCAGACCTGTTTATGAAATGTTATTTAGAAGACAGATGTTTATTATTATTTTCAAGTCAAAGTCAGCTTTATTGGCAGTTTTGCCATATGTGCAGCACATGCAGAAGACAAATGGACCATAGGAATATTGGAAAAAGAAAAAAATAGAATAGAACTATAAACATACATACATCAAAACATAGATTATAACTATAAACAAGGGGCTGAAGAGACAAATGAAACATAACTTCAGCTACTTAACAGAATACATTCACAGAATTAAGTGACAAAATAAAGTCACAACTTTGTAAAGAAGAAAAAAAGTTTGATTAAAAATACTTGGGTTTTTTTCTTGAGTCTTTAGACGCAAATGTCACATTCGTCAGCTGACAAAAAACCCTCCTGCTGCTTTTCCAGTTTTTAGTTTGAGGCACCAACAGCTTATCGAAGCCGATGAAAGGTGCCACAAACAGATTTGTGAAGTGCATGTTCAAGTCATTACAGCCAACACGTGCTCTAAATCTGTTTATGATCACATGATGTCTGAATGATCAAAGAAGTCATGCGGGGAGAGTTTGTTTTTATTCTTCTTTTTCTCCAAACGACCACATGAGCATCTACCACATGTAATGTTCTTCTCAACAGATCACAGCTTGTAAAGAATGGTTTAGAGGCACGACCTCCCACGTCGAACTAAACCACCGTGTTAAAACGCTCCACAGTAAAGAGTGTGTGTCTCAGTGCAGATCGTTGTGGAACTGACAGTCACATTAGAGCAAATGAAACGTCCTACAAAGAAAAGACACAAAAGCATGCAATAGCTGAAAACAGCGTGTAATCAAAGTCTGAGCCTTAACCTTTAGCATTTACAGCTGATGGGAAACGATATCTGCTCCATGAGTGGATTAATATCAACTGCATTGACCACTTACTACTTAGAAAGTTATTTATTCATTTATGTATTTTTCAATTATATTTTTCCATATTTAGTTACACAGTATATGCATATAAACTCAAAACCCCCGCATCTCATGTCCCTTTACAGAGGATACGTCAGAATAAGTCAATTAACACATACAGTCAAACAAACTAGGACGAAACTAGAACGATATCTATGAAACCATTTATCCTAGTATTCACTTCTCCAAAACCTGGAGTGAGAACTTGTTGACATGATTCATTACATTGCATCTTTGTTTTTTGTTTTTTTTTAATATTACAATAAACATACTTTATCTGACATTGACAGATTACATTAAGGAACAAACCAAAGACTACATATTTGTAGAGCTGCTAATTAGTGACGTTAGATACCGCGGAATTCCTTTCCAATCTGATACCAAGTAAAATTCTGGCTTTTATCGGCAATACCGATCCAAGACCGATACTTTGTACAAATACAAACACTTTCTGGAAAATCTAAAAATAAAATGGTGTATTTCAAATCATAACTTCATACAGAATACAAGATATGAGAGTAATTATTGTTTAATTAGTAAGAACAATAATAAAAATTTAAACTTACATATTAATTCACTTTAGATGAATGTGCTAACATAAAACATAAAAATACTGAACACATTACACTTCAATAAAATCATCCAACATCAACACTGTCCCTCATTTACAAGTTTTTGTTAATGTTTTGTTAATTTTTGTTAATAACATATTTCCTTTTTTTTCCCCTTTAGTCTGTTTTGTTTTTTGTTCAGTATAGACTGAGTGTGTCAGAGTTAACTGAGAAGCGTGACGCAGGTACCCAGGCAGAAGGAGAAGTAGTTCAATCCCATATCATTTGGACAAGATCCCCAATAGTTGAGTTACTTTCCACTGTGTTCCTGATATATATGACCTAAAATGACCAATATTTCCGTACCGTCGTACCGTCGTCCTCCGCTTTTCATCAGGTCTGGGTCGCGGGAGCAGAGCCTCAGCAGAGAAGCCCAGACAGTCCTCTCCCCAGCCACTTCCACCAGCTC
>JAPTGZ010000001.1:19805516-19817328 GCA_029814645.1 Fowleria isostigma | reverse complement strand
ATATCATCAAAAGGTCGGAGAAAGGCGAGACGCCGACGAACATCGGTAAAGCCGGGGGGGTATTTAAGGGTAAAATCTGACTTAGGCGGAAATTTGGGTTACGCCGCCTGCGTAGGAACAGAACTTGTTCGTAACCCGAGGACCGCCTGTAGTGTACATGATATAAAGTTGTTTAGAACTAAACTGTAAAAGAACAGCCAATGAAATAAATAACGAATATTATTATTAACGAAAAAGGCCCTGTTTCACTGTTAATCCAATCAGAACATAGGATGAAAGAGGTCATGTATATATCAGATGGTTCTGGGTCAACCCTCAGCAGAAGGTTCATTTATTACACAGGCTCACTTTCACCCCTGCAAAACTCAAAACCAAAACCCCAGAATTATGGATGATGAACACAGTTAAAAGCCTTTTCCTCTCTATAGGTGCACATTAAAAAAACAAAATTAACACAGTTTAGTTTATATATACACAAGAACCATACATGAAGAATCTACATATAGAATTATATATATATTCATTACTCATAAAAGTAAGGAAATTACAGTAATCCATTACTATGTAATCCATTACTCCAACGCTTTATATAGACTCTTGTCATATATGGTGCATACGCAGTAGAAACCCCTCTCCATATATAAGAGGTAGACAGCCTTGAGATTCATAAATTTGCACCCTGAGGCACATGTTTACAGATAGCTCAGTAAGTAATGCTATGCTCTAAGATGTTCGAATCCCATTCATTTGAGCAATTAAATTATGGATGAAAAATGTGATGCAAATATGACTGAACACAGACCGAATAAAATATTACTGAAAACTGTTAAGTAATGCCTTACATTACGACGTTACAGAAAAAAGTAATCCATTACTGTAATCATTACTTTTGTAACGTGTTACTCCCAACACTGATTATAGGCATGGGGGATTAAAACTTCGGCAACCTTTCTAAAAATATTTTAAAAATGTCAGATTGAGATCATTCCAAGGTAATAAAAAATCACACACAGATGTATATGTAGCAGTTCCAACCACATGTAAAAAAAATAGATTATCTCACTGACTTATGATTCACTGGATGTGTGTGTGTTTGACTACAACCTCTTGTCTATATCTTGGTGCAACTCACACCGCCAACATAATGATACAGCTCCATACGCAAGCAAGGAGCTCAAAATAACACCCAGCCTGAGTTCTCAAAGTCCCCTTCTTCCCAGCACCAACCGATCATAGTTGTGGGAGGTTGTAGTGCCTGTGGTCTTAAGCAGCCTGCTCCAAGGAGAGACTGAGATAGCAGATTCACCTCCCCTGAATTGTTGCAATCACTGATGTCACTGAAAGGCTTGAGGGAAACAATGTCAAAGCAGGTAGATGCCGAAAGCACCAAAGAATAGGAATCAGCATCAGAGTCTGAGTGTGTACAACTGACACACAAGAACTGGACGCTTTGGTCATGATCTGATTGTTTGGGTGTTGTCATTATAAACCTTTAGATCCAGTTTACACGACAACACTCTCGGGTGAAAATGACAAAATATATTATCGAATCTACCTTTTGTTTAGACGACAGTATTTTTGTGGGTTGAATCCACAAAAGAGTGAATCCACATTCCAAAGTGGAAATCTTAATCCCGCCCCACTCTGGCATCACCATCTACAGGGTTAAAAATGCAAAACTGCACTTTCTTGTCACATAGAGTTTACATCACAGACATGCGCAGATAGTTTTGTGATTGTGGTCATTTCTCAATATCAAGAGCACAGCGTACAGTCTTGATAAGAATGGTCCCAGAGAACTGACTTCCCAAAAACGCAAGTCTCTCTATGTAACTGAATGGCTGTACTTGTAAACTTTCCTCCCTGTCTCTGCTAGGGAAAAAAACAAAACAAAACACTGACTTTGAAGTAATGTGATGAGCTAAATTGTATTATACGTTGTTAGCCGCTAGTTAACCAAGCAGCATTTTCAGACTGACGGAGAACCATGTTGGTGCTGGTCCTCACACCACTTGAACCAGCCAACGTGTTCACACTAAAACTCAAGAGTGTTTGGTTGGAAATTTGTTTCCCAATGGGCACCAAGTAAAAGCTGTTATTTCTAAGTGAACTGTGACAACACGAGTGGACATTACCAGGTTGATACGGGTCATAAAAATAAACAAACCAAGAAAATGTCAGTTTGGAAAATGGCCAAGAAACTGAGTTGTAATGTTCTGTGTTGCGTTACTTTAAAAATCCTCTTTTGAGAGTTCTGTGTCATCTTTATTGACGCTTGTACATTCACTTGCAGACATGAGGTTTTCCTCCTACAACCTATCCCATCATGCATCAGTCCTACTACATCTACCATAAGTGTCAAGGGACAAAACAGTAGCAATACAGCATCTCCCTTTTTTTCCTTTTTTTTTTTTTTTTTGTGGTGAAGCAACCCTCCCTGTCAGTGATGCGTCATGGGGTCACATAATGGTATGAATGTCAGCTGTTCACAGGCAGGCACTTCGGTTCCTAGTGTAACTGGTGTGGTAACTGGCTTCGACAACGGGCTGGCCGGTCTGAAAGCAGTTAAAGAACTTCTAGCTGTCAACTTTTATTCTGAGATAACTCATTTTGGTAGTACTAAATTGGGATAACTAGTTCAAGATAATGTGAATCTGGTGATTGGTAAGTTGCAATTTGTCAATTTTTTTCTGTAAAACTCACCAGAAGTCACAATTTTTAAAGGGTTATTTTGCAGAATTTTCCTCAGGAGACCATACCCTTGTGTTGCTAGGTTACCAACACAGCACTACTGCTACAAAAATTTCTAGGGAAACACTGCTGCCCACTGTAGGTACTAGGCATTGTGGGTAATTATATCATCCACCTCTCTTGGTAAATGGAACTTATGTAGCATTTTTCCATACTTTCATGGTGCCCAAAGCGCTTTACATACTCACATTCACACACACACTTATACACCAGTGGGCAGCTGCTGCCATGCAAGGCACTATCAGGGACTACTGGGAGCAATTTAGGGTTCAGTGTCTTGTCCAAGGACACTTCAACATGTGGACAGTTGGAGGCAGGCTTCGAACTGCCAACCCCTCAATCATTGGACAACCCACTCAACCAACTGAGTCACAGCCTCTTCTCACGCCAATGCACCCATCACTCTGAAACAGGGTCAGTCTGGACTCTTCATACCATGAAAACTTTTTCCATCAAAACACAGTCCAGTCTTTACGTGCTCTACCAAACCGATGGTTGTTGAAGACATAAGAGAAGCTACTCACAGAACTATCATAAAAAACGAACGGATCTGAATTGAATAAGTCACTGTCAAACTGTTTTTTCTCCGTGTTGTGTATGTCCACAAGGGATTTTCAAAACCAGTTTTTGATTAGAATTATTATGTAACTCCATGTACGCTGAGGACATCCTTCAGTGACATATCCACTTTCATGCTGCTAAAATATGCAGGCGAGATCACCGCCTAATCCACCATGACGGATCTAAATTCAGTGTATCATGAATGCAGGGCTTTCCACTTCTCTGCAAACAATACATGTTGATATCAGATCTGAAAAAGGCAAGGGAGAGACATGCTGAATTGTATGCAAGTTTTGCAAGAATAATATACTTTGAATTTCATGCAAACTGAAACGTGAGCTGTTTTTATTAGCTCAAAAGAAGAAACTGTCACTACTCAATAAGTAGTTAGAGCTGTCAGATTGATCCATCTAACCAGAACATCCACAATCAGGTATTTCTGTCACAAGCAATAACAGACAAGATGACACAATGAAAACAAATGTTGATAATTATGAACAGGTCAGTGGAACAACCATGGGGAAGTGAAGGAGCTTGTAGGAGTCTTGTTAATGGGCAGAGTTGTTAGGTCTGAGTCAGAGCCTCGCTTCTGAGCAGCACTCCCTGTGCTGATAATGAACGTGTCATCGTTGCTGCCTGCAGGGTATGAAAGTGAATGTCTTGTGTGAAACTAAATCAAACACATACTTGAGTTTTTCATGTTTGTCTGACACACCCTCTCATTCCCATGTTACCCCCCCATTCACACCAAATTTTCTCAAATGAGCTTAAGAACTAGCTGCTAATTACAAGCTGTAGTACTAAACCTCAACCACATGATATGATTTTTTTTTTGTTTTCTTTATCTTTTAACTTCTTTGATAGTTTTGGGGTTTTTTTGTTTTTTTTTTTTACTACTGACACTACAAGCCGAATCCAGATAAGGGGCAGAAAATAAATACACAGATGGCGACTGATAGTGCTTTCTATTGTACTTGGACCATTTCATCTTCCTCTCTTCTCACTTTGCAGAGTGGAAAATACACTTTGCATGAAGGGCAGTGTGCTTGTTTCAGAATCATATGAGACTCTGATCTCACCTACACTGAAAAACATGGTATGTTGTGTCTACTTCATTTAATTATATACGGTGTTGCATAAAATAAAGTTCTCTAAATCCAGATATATTTACGTGGTATGTTGTACTTATTTTAGAAAGTAATTATAGATGAATTTGTTATGTGGGTGAACCTCTACTAAATTAAGTAGAATTTAATTTCCCTGAGCAATGTCAACTCAATTTGCATTCAGTTTACCAAAATATATAATGTTACGTGCAAAGATGGATCATTTATTTCACTTTTTTTTTTTTGAACAGGTTCCAAATTGTTAACTTTATGTAATACAATTTTGTTCATTTTAAACAGTGGTAAAACATTTTCATTTTAAGTAAAAAAAAAAAGAAAAAAAAAGAGAACATTTAAACTGATAATTTAAGTTAAAATAAAATGTTATAAATATTAGGGGTCAAAATCTTTTTCCTCAGTGTATTTCCACTGTACAATTACAGTGTAATAAATGATTCTGTGGTTGTGCAGATTTTAATTAATGTATTAGGTCAAATATATTCAATATATTTATGTCTTTGATTTTGTGGCAATAATTTAATTAACTTTCAAATAAAAATGTTTGGAATAAAATCCATCCATTATAGTTAAATAAAACATAAGAATTCTGTTTATTTAACTACAGAAAGAATAATGAGTGAATTCAAGTCAATGTAATCATGCAATTTTTAACTGAAAAGTACTTCCTACTAAAGTGTTTTTTTTAATGCACTGGGCTGTCATCTAAACACAAAACATTTGAAGAGTCCACAATGCACCCCTTCTTCCCCATTGCTCATTTTGTACAATTCTACCTGTCTGGCCAAGTTAAGAAAACTTTTTGTTGGTTACATTGTCAACTAACCATATGGTACTTATTCGAACATGGCTAATTAAACACTAATGTTACCTGGGTACAGTTCATTCATTCATTCATTCATTCATTCATTTATTCATTCATAACCTTTATTTAACCAGGAGAAAAAAGCTCTTTGAGATTAAAAATCTCTTTTTCAAGAGTGTCCTGGCCAAGACAGCAGCAGCAGCAGAAATTACACAGAATAAAAATACAGTCATTCATCCGCAGTTGTTAGCTTCATTGCTAACACCTTTAAGTTTGTAGCTATTCACTCTTACTTCATTCTCATAGCTCCTCTTTTTCATTGACTCCTAAACTTTC
This sequence comes from Fowleria isostigma, assembly GCA_029814645.1. Lineage (NCBI taxonomy): Eukaryota > Metazoa > Chordata > Actinopteri > Kurtiformes > Apogonidae > Fowleria > Fowleria isostigma. The sequence continues at coordinate 19,811,751 of JAPTGZ010000001.1, read as the reverse complement.
CCTTTCAGACATTAAATAAAGTTTTATAACTCAATTCTAAGAATTAAATTAATGTGCTGCTGTGGCTCAGGAGGTAGAGCAGGTTGTTTATGAAGTGTAGAGTTGTTGGTTTGAATCCTGCTCTGTCCTAGAGATGTATTTGGTGTTTTTAATTAATATTGTTCTTATTGTAATTCCATGTTTTTTCATTCAAATCTATTTATATTAAGTGGATAACAATTAAATGCTCCATTTAATTAACATTTACTCAATACCAAACATAGTGAAATTTAATTAATAATACTGCTTGTAATTTGTTGCGTCATTTTTATTGAGTAGATATCATTTCTTATAGTGTACCTTCCCTGTTACTGTTGTCCACACTGTTGTTTAGAGTAGGTTCATGTTCCCTCTGCAGTTATAAACCCCAAAAACATTTCCAGTTTCAGGATGAATCACAACAGAAAAACCTGTTCAGAGTAAAGCTGTCGCTCCAGTGGAGCATCATGCAGCCAGCTCTGATTACGCAGCTCATCTCCACACACAGGATCCCATTGCTACTGTATATCAGCACTGTGTCTGCCTTCGTCATCATCCTCATCCTCACTGTCACTGTCACCTTTTTCATCATCCTCTCAGATCAGTCTAACAGCCAGGTTGGAGCTGAGCTTGCACACAGAGTGCCGTCCTCCCTCCTGGCGGCTTCGCATGACGTGCGTTGAGCTCTTGGCTGCAGGCTGCAGGCCTGCTGGGAGGAAGCAGAAGCCAGAGGAGTGCAGGAACAGATTGGGCAAGATTACTCACTGTTGTCTGACTCTGAGGCAGGGCTGTTTGTGCAGGATGTTGGTGGGTAAACAGAGAGGGAATCAGGGACCCAGATACCCCTCGCCCCGCCTGTTTCCTTCCCCCCAGGATCCAGACAATCTGATGGGAGTGTTCACCGTGACATGGAGGACAAAGTCAAGCCAGTAAAAGAAGGAAAAGCAGAGAGAGAAAATGACAGTGGCTGCACGTGTGGAAGACTAATGATCTAAAAAATATATACATATACATTTGATAAAATTAATAAATCACATTTCAAAAGTAGCTGCAACTAGAAATGTAATTTTCTAGGACAAACATAATAAAGAACTTTAATAAAACCATCACAAAAGGTCAAAATAAACACTCCAAACATATTTGCCAAGGTGAATTGTTGGCATTTGATACAGCACAGTGATTTATTTCCTTGTTACCTGTTTTTTTTTTTATTTTTTATTATGTAACACTGAATCAACATGTTTGGAGCTACAATTACAAGACCAACGTTTTGAATCAAAAGCAACCTGGATTTTTTTCCAGATCAAAATTCACTTCGGCTGCAGAAATCACCCAGACATGCTTCATTTGAATTGGATCTCTCAAAAAGTACGTATCATGATAGAAGAAACTTGGCCCTGTGTCTGAATGTCATGTCTTTTTAGTTTTTACATTACTATTTGCATATTATGATTAGTTTCAGCATCACCCGTTAACAAGAAAACATGGAAAAGAAAATATTATTTCCAGTGTAACAATAGTACATCAACAAAGACATGTTTGTCTTTTACTATAGCTAAGTGTGAGCATGATTCATTCAAAAAAACATTCTGTGCACAAAAAGTTGTAAACTGACACTAACCCACAGTGGAGGCCTTCTTTTGACTGATGTTTCCCACTTTAAAAACATCCTTCATACATGAAACCATGTCCGCTCACACTTTGTCAGCTGTAGCTCCTGAACTTTGTCTGACTCTGTTTCATGGCACAACTCTCCCCCCCCCCCGTCTAGATTACATATTGGTAATAACAGAGAAACATGGGATAATAATTTAAAAGACATGTAACAATTAAGTAATACCAATAAATCACCAAAATAATAACCTAGTAACAGCTTGGTGTTTAGGAATAAGTATATCTGGGAAGCATTAGACTGAATTCTATGCAATAAGGTGATAAGGACCCAGCACAAATGATAATAACAAAGAAACATACGTAAAGAAAAAAGTAGCACGGCATATATTTCGGTCTTGATATATTATTGGTGATGACATTAACCCTTTAACAATGGCAATCTCTCTCCGATGCTGCATTTTGCAAGTTACAGCTTTCAAATTACTGTACTGTAACTCCTGGGCTATCCACAAAATTCAAATGACATCAGAAAGATCAGATTCTGGGCTTTTACAAGACCATATATAACTTCAGGGAACCAAAATGGGACTCTATTACACAGGCTAAAAAAAACAGCAACCTGGAAATAACAAAGACTATGTATTATAATATGAATATTGAATGTTCAAAACCTAAAAGCATGTTTGAGCAGATGTAAAATAGTTGAAAGTTTATTTTTTCAATCTTAAAAAGTTTCATTATGGACATTTACAGTTGTTTCTGAAAATGAATATGCTAAAAACTTCAATTCTCTTTTTTCTTTTGTACTAAAACAGTCTTTTAAGCATTTATTGTTTATAATGATATAATTGTATATAATATAATGATAATTAAAGCCAGATATAGAAGTTTTTCCTGAAAGCAAAGGTGCAAAAGAATTGCCAAAAATGACATTTTCTGACACTTTTATTGCATAGAAAACATAAAGATACCTAGGCAGCCTGTTATTATACCAGTCTCAAAAGAGTCAATAAGATGAAAATAATGAAATGATACAAGTTGATGTATTTACAATCTATATCATAATCCTGGAAGGTCGCAGAGCATGTGTGTGTGTGTGTGTGTGTGTGTGTGTGTGCGCGCGCGCGTGTGTGTGTGCGTGTGTGTGTGTACGTGTTTCGGCAGGATTCTGACAAATGTAGATGTTTGTACCTGTTTGTACCTTGTCCAATTTGGTACCTAAATTTGAAGCATAGTCCCGTCTCTACATTAAAAATCTGGGCAATTTGATAGGATCAATATTTCTGGAGATGTTAATCATTTTGGAATAAAATTGTCTACAGTCATGGAAGCTCAGTACCACAATGCATGATGGGAAATGAAGTTCAAAACAAGAACACTGCATTTACTCCTGCAGTCTGCACATACCTGTACTAACATTGGCGCCTGGAGCCATAAGGCCAAAACAGCGTAATGATATGACCAACACCTGTGGAGTTATTTGTTGTTTTTAAAATTACAATGGGCTTACAGGTGGCCCGCCAACAACTCCATTCACAGCCGCTAATAGGGGCGGGGTCCAGATCTGGGATATGATGTGAGAACCACACCACATGATCACATGCTAACAAGGTGGGTCTGGTTCTCACTGTGGCCTGGTTCCACTCCCCCGGTCCTGGTCAGACCCAGCTTGTTGACATCCCCCACCAGATCCACCCACCACCATAACACGGTGACAGATCGTTCTGTGCAAACTCCAATTAGACAGACCGGAGTTCAGCGGATCCGGAAACAGGACGCCAGTGAGTCACAATAAACCATCATGTTCAGTCCTGTGTAAAAGTCTATGGTCCACGTCGATGTCAATACAAAACATGAGGGCCATTCTATTTCTTCCTAATCTGTTGTTACACCAGTACGCTTAGCTCAGCTCAGCTCAGCTCAGCTCCCCATTTTATTAACTCTACTGCTTATAGAACCTGTGTATTCCCATGGGTCAACATACAAGTATTAGCATAATGATACAAAAATCACATTAAATATTTTACAAGTCAAATTTGGTGAATGATATTGGACTCATTTTACCATACATACCATGTTGTCACTGAACTGTGATGTACTAGTAACATAAAGTGCCTCTAACATTATATTTTTGTAACTACTGTCACTTTATTCTTGTAAAGCACCTGTGCATCAGATTACATGATTGCAAGTTTAAACCAGATGTTTACTTAAAAGAAAAATGGCTAACATGTTACAAAGGAGGCAGTATAATAAGAAACTCACTGAAACCCACCTGTGCCCCTGGCAAATGCAGGTTCATTTCCTGTTGTAAAGGAAATACATCCCTCGTTGTGTGTTACTTGCCAGAGCAGGAAGAATTCGCTGGCCAACAGGAAACTGGTCCCCTCAGTGTGCTAACATTGTCCAAAGTGATGTTTGGACGACCTTTCTAATCTGTAATGTTTGTGCTGAATCCACACTTTTGCTCAGACACATGATAAGTGCTTGCAGAAGTTGTGAGTCCTGTTGTGTCAAACTAAAGTGCTGAGTCTCATCTATTCACATAGTTTAATCATGTGCTTATGTTTCTACATCCTCTCAGCTCATGGAAATGTGTTTCTTACAAACAAACTAAATACTATGAACTTCCAGTGCCACTTTGGTTGTATTTTACAACTGTTACAACATGGTTTTCCTTTCAAAGAAAGATCACACAGGAAGGCTTTAGAGTCCAAAATGTTAAAGAAATTCTTATGTTTTTTATTAACAAAACTTTAAAAGCATCAGAATTCAATTATTTTAGGAAAATAAATCAAATGTTTTGTGAAATACTGTTTGTAATCTTGTCTCTTGGTATATTTTTATTAACTTAATTTTATCTCCTTGTAAAAACATGGCATGGCATTACATTTGTTTTTTTCTGCAGGGGAATTCACCATCAAAACAGAAACTCCACTGAATTTAATGGGGGAAGTACGGTAAACCACAGTACAGAGGTTTACTGTACTTCTCATAACTGTAGCGATATGGAGACGTAGTGAACCATACTGTACCTGAGCTTTTATGTTCTTGTTCTTGTGGAATTTAATCGCGTTTACCCTCACATATAGCACACTAGTAATTGTTACAAATCTTCTAGAGTAAAAACAGAAAAATCAGTCATGTGACATTACATAATTTCTAAAACTTTACTTTATCAAACAGAATTTAAAATGTCCCTTATGAAAACTAAATAATAACACTGAATGTGTACTTTCTGGGAAATCTCAAGTATGACTTCTGGAGGAAAAGAAAAAGAAAAAATGCAAGTACAACCCAAGATAACATGAAAAAATTATCTGTGAAGCACAATAAATCAAAAGAAAAATTCCATAGAGGAGATAGTGTACCAGGGGTCTGTCATTTAAAACAATAATGACAGATGCACTAATAAAATACGTTTGCAAAGCAGTATGGGAAATATTGTTTTCATGAGTCAGCCAGGTTTACAAGTTATGTGAAGTATTAAAGTGTAACTCATGTTGCATTTAGTCTCGTATATTCATGTTATGTCACCCCACTATGGGTGGCATGGTTAGCACTGCCACCCCACAGCAAGTTCTGACTTGGGCTCCCAGTCGGACCAGCTCCTTTCTGTGTGTTTCTCCCTGTAGTAAGTTTCCTTCAGGTCCTGCAGTTTCTCCATCTGTAAAAACTGTATGCTAGATGAGTTCTGTCAGTGACCAAAGTGCTGGTTTGGATCTGGACTTGGTGCCTTCAGTGGCAGCATACTGCTTCTATTGTATATAAGAAAATGAGTTAAAAATAGAGATAATAAAAGTGAATTTTACCTTTTCTACTGAAAATGACACAAATTATATTAGCTTTTGTAAGAGAAATATGTCACTGACAGACAGCTGAATGACATGGACTGATAGAGAATAATTAAGATAATAAAATTACAAAGTCCTTAGATTTTTAACATTCTTGGCTCTATTTCATTTATTTTAAATAAAATCTACACAATAACACAGACCTCATCATTTTTAAATAATTATGCATTAAAACCTGACACTTCTATAAAACATCAGACTATTTGTTTTTAGAGATAAATATTGTTTTAGAAGATGAACCAATTTATCAAGCCCAATTCCATACTGGTTTGATGGGGGGGGTTAAAGCTATTGGTTGGATGGCTGACCCTTCCCCTCGTGACAACACACTTCTCATTCTTAATTTTATTAAATTAACTTTATATAATGAAGAGGCCTATAACACTATGGACTAACCTCAGTGAAGTAGTCCAAGTTAGTTTGTAATGCAGGAGTTTTTACTGTTCAGGCTCTTACGAGAAACTTACTGTACAAATTTATGTCGACTGAAGGATTCTCAGAATTCCATTCAACTTGACAGTTTAGTGCGATACCAGTCATTTTTATGCCAACCCTGGAACAGTTGTCTTTTATAATATTAGTACTGTTTTGTCTGTTTTTTTACCCAGTGTTTTTTAAATGTATTTTATTTGTTGCTTATTATTACCTCTGCTAAGGAGGTTTTGTTTTTGCTGGCGTTTGTCTGTCTGTTAGCAACTTTCTTTAACATTGGGAGAAAGGACCATTTTCAGCATTTGTGCATAGAACTC
>JAPTGZ010000001.1:19777320-19787900 GCA_029814645.1 Fowleria isostigma | reverse complement strand
ACACACACACACACACACACACACACACACACACACACACACACACACACACACACACACACTCTCCCTTTGTCACCAGGTTGATTGAGTCCATGAGTCACGACTGGATGACTTTAATCAGCACAGATTAAGCATTTTCACTTGGTAGTTACACTTGTCTTGTCAAATTACATGGTAAAGTGTTCCAAAATGAAGTTTTTCCTGGAAAGAAAACATTTTAAAATTGCAAACTCAAGGGAATAAACATGTCAAAACAACCCTTCATATTTTCAGTGCCATTTCATCTGATAAAATATGTAAAGCTACAAGGAGCCGTTTCACAGAAGTATGACATGTCTGCGTGGGAAGGCAACAGGAAGCCAACTGGGTTTGCCACGGGAAGTCATTTATGCTCTTAACTGGAAAAATCCCACTAATAGCCTTCCCATGTATGCATTCACTTTGCAATGAATGTGTTAAAACCATGCAGTAATGTATCTTGTCCTCCTAATATATGCACAGTAAGCACTTCCTAAAATTTCCTGGACGTTTCCACCTGCTGCCTCATGCTCTACTTCAACTAATCACATGTGCAGAGAATCTGGATGGATTTAAGCAGCTTTTAAAAACTCACCTTTATCACCAAGCATTTCCATAGTTCATAAATAAGCAATGTGTGCATAAAATGATTTTAGATGTGTAGGTGTGCATGTATGTTTGTATATGTATGTCTATTGGTGTGTATTCTTTGTCACTGTATGTTGTAATATTTTAAGTAAGTTTCATCTATTAACCTACTTAAACTCCATTTGTTCAATCAGATTTGGTCACTATCTGTGCATTATAGGCTATTCATGCATAACAGCCTTGACCTTTGGCTACTGAAACCTCAGGTCATCCTTGAGTCCAAGTTACACATTAGGAGAAAAAAAATCCACCAACTGTTGGAACATTGTGTAAAATGTAAATAAATACAAAATGCAGTATAGAAAATCCATCAAAGTGTTCCTGATATGTTATATTCATAACAGTAGACAGACAAGAGGGCACAGGGACCTTTTACCTTTGACTCAAAAGCGTGTCAGTTCATCTTTGAGTCCTAGTAGTTTTTGTGGTATTTTACATAACCATTCCTGAGACATCATGTTTTAGATGTAATGGAAGCAATGGAAATTTCTTTAGAGATGCACCATAATAAGCTAAAAAAGCATTATGTAAAAAGCAGATCTTGATTAACTAGTTATTTAAACTTAACCACTTACTTAAATGCTACAATAAACAGCAAATGAAATATGATACATTTAATAAAAAGTAAAAAAAAATAGACTGGGCACTGTGACTCAACATTTCGTCTCTTTCTGAAATTTTAAAATTCACCCATTGGATGATACAGGAACAGCTGTCTTGAAAGGTGTACAAGACAGGGGTGAGACCAGCCCTGTTGTACCGCTTAGAGACAGTGGCACTGAGGAAAAGACAGGAGGCAGGAGGTAGCAGAGGTTCACCCTTTATCAGACAAGTGACTATTTTTAGTAATTAACACATACAAGACAATGACAGTGAGACAGTGGGGACAGTGAGTCAACAATGTCAGGCCCAATGTGGTCTACAGGGTGTGCAAGGTCCACCTCGAGTGCACCTGCTTTGTGAAGTACCATAAAGTAATGGTACTAATGTAAGCAATGATGTTCAAAGGGATAATTTGTATGATGACAGGTGTCTGGATCAGTACTTATGTCGTCATATTTGATGCTCCAACAGTGATTTTCTTTTCACCTCATATATGTTTTTCTTGTATTTTATATATAATTTGTAGTTTGTTTTGGGTTTTTTTTTTCCACCACTATAGCTGGATTTATGGTGTGCTCGAGTGTACTCTAGTGGTGTTGTTTTGAGAAAGTGTTGTAGTTTCTCCTCCAAATTGGAAGGTGGCAGTAGTGCTGGTATCGGCTGGTTTTAAAGATGAAACTCCACTGACAGAGTTGTTTCCATGGTTTTGATATCTTCTGGCAGGCGTTTTCTATTTTAGAACAGCAATAGCGGCTGACATGGAGCAGTGTCTTTGTGAGCTCGTAGAAGTCAACAAAGATATTGTTCTGTGAATTATTACAGCGTAAGTGACTGAGAAGGAGGCAACGTAGGAGATGGGCCATGTAACTGCTGAACAAAAATAGGGTAACCAACAGGTAAGACCAAAATCTAATTATTACTGATTGTACTAATCGAATAAAGGCACAATTTTTTTTTTTATTACGTGGGTTTATTTATGTATATAACCACACAGGTTTTACAGGAGCAAAAAGCAGCAGACAAGACTAAAAATGAAATAAGAAATGCACAAAAACAAATGAACTATATACGGTAGAACCCCACAACATTTGTTGCTCTATAAGTCCTGCTGTCACATGATCATAAATTGTCCAGCCAGGAGGCGGCGTCTCTGCATTGCCAAGCCACGGAGTTACAATCTGGAAGAGGTGCACATCAAGGCTGTGAGGGCCAATGCAGGGCTGTCCGAAGTTACAGTGTAGGTAGTGACACGTGATATCCATGCAACCATAAATTCAGCTTTACAGGTAAGGAACCAATATAGTATATGGTAACTTCACTGATCTTGATTTTCTACATAACAGTAAAATATTTTGTACAATTTTACATAAGTAAACTCTTGTTAGGTCCTCCAATAACACAATAAGTTTGAAATATTGAATTTCAAAATATATTTATGAGAGCCCTATAAAGGGTTAAGATGCTGTGGTTCACTTTGGGAATGACCAAGATGGATAAGATCAGGAGTGAGTACATCAGAGAAACGGCACGTTAGGTGTTTTGGAGAAAAAGTCAGAGATGCCAGACTGAGATGGTTTGGACATGTATAGAGGAAGGATAGTGAATATGAAGGATGCTGAGGTTGGAAGCGCCAGACAGGAGGTCTAGAGAAAGATCCAAGACCACATATATGGATGTAGTAAAAGAGGACATGAAGGTAGTTATGTGAGAGAAGAGGATGCAGAGGACAGAGTTAAATGGAGGAAGATGATTCACTGTGAGGATCCCTGAAGGGAGCAGCTGAAAGGAAAAGAAGAAGATGATACAGGAACAAAAACCCATCCTCCCCTTGACATTTTTTTAGATACTTCCAATACCAATGTTATCACTGTACATAGCATGTCATTGAGATCACCAAGTTCAAAACTCTTGCTAGAGTTTCTCTCTAATAAACAAACCCTCACATCATGAATCTTGGCAGACTCTGTGGGCTTAATATCAAAGTTGTGACAGATGTGTGGTTTAGCATGAGCATTGTCTACTGCTCACATAACTCACTCCATCACCTGTGACTCAGAATTAGTGCTGTGTGCATCTTTTCATGCTACCCCTCTCTGTTCAAGGTTTTGTTATAAAGAGAGTGAATATTCAAACAAACATGGGAGGCCAGGCTTCTCATCCTGAAGACGAATAACCTAAATGAGTCATATTAGACTATGAGCCAGTAACTAGTGGTCTACAACATTAATTAACTTTGTAGCATGTAGCAATGTTTACCTCAATTTGTGTAATTTGGGGTTTACTTTAGTTTAATGTGTTTTCTGCTACAGCACCAAGATATGATCGGAGATTAATACTCCTGACGACCCACTAACATCTAACATTTGTCTTCAAAGTGAAAGTGAACAACTGGCAAAAATCTGCATTCATTCCTGAGTCAAATGAATCTGCTGTATTCATGGGTATTTAACGACTCCAACCCTAATTGGCAGTAATTGGCAGTAATGGGAAAAAAAAACACCCTCATGAAACTGTTATTTCTCACTCCATTTCTGGCCTGATGTTATGACTTCGTGTTGAAATTCTGATATATATAACCAAACAGGAAAATTAATTATTATTTTTGAAACAACGTGTAACATCATATTTTGCAGATGCAAAGTTGGCAGGGTACAATCATCTACTCCTGGTTCAAAGGAGATTCATTGACAATCTTCTGTTTTGCATTTTCTGGCAAATGTATAACATTAAACATGGCAAAGAGCATAAAAGCAGCTTCATCTTCAGACAATGTGAAATTAATTACCTGTTTTTAGCAAGTTTACCTCAATTAACCCTTCACTAAGTCCCATCCTAGAACCACCACTGACCAATCATATGCTAGCAACAGTTACTATGAGAGGAGCACCTAGCAAGCATTCATCTCTGAAGCAAATTACCCAAGTGGCAGGACTTGCAAGTAAAATGAAAGATCCAGAAGGCTTGAGTGATGTTGTATTTTTCACCTTCCCAAACCCAAAAGTACAACTGGAGAGATATCGAACATGGATTAAACAGTGTGAAAGACCTCACTCGCAGCTATTGCGCAATTACTCTATGTGTTCTAAGGTAAGATGCTAATTCTAACTAGAACACTGTTAGCTACAAGACGTGCTACAGGGGTGACAAACCCTGGTCCTGGAGAGCTACTATCCTGCATGTTTTAGATGATTTCCTCTTCCAGCACTCCTGAAGGTCATTATCAGGCTTCTGCAGAGATGGATGATAGACTGATCATTTGAATCAGGTGTGTTGGAAGAAAGAAACATCTAAAATATGTAGGATAGCTAGTTCTCCAGGACCAGGATTGGTCATCCCTGCTGTAGTGTTTCTGAGTATTGTTTAAAAATGACTAATGTTACAACATTGAGTTAGGTAGTTGTGTACTGCTTGAGGCTAAACCCACGATGTAAGAACAGTATCCTGGTGCACTATAAACAGATGGAGAACATAGTACTTAGCAATGGGTTAAAATGTATCAGATACCGGAAAATATAGGGAATCATAACTGAAAGTTAGCTTAAAATAACACAATACATTGACTTACCCTGTGATGTAAGAATATTGTTGTTCTTTTACACATCTGTTCTGTACATGAATAGTCAAGATGCTGAGAAATCTGTTTACATGCCAGCTGGAATAAACTGCAAGAGAAAGCTTGACAAAACTAGCAACTGTAACCATGGGGGGAAGGAGTGAGTGAAGGGTGAATTGAAGAAACTGGATGTGTGCTATAATTTTTGACATAACAACAGTAAAAGGTGGGAACCATCATCTGAGGAGAGATGCTTAATGGAGAACTGAAAAATACAATCTGTTTCATCTACATGGAGCTGACAGAAATAGCAACACTCACATCTGACCCATGCCGAATTGATCATCTTCTGTCTGATGCTGCCACTTGAGCACAGCTGGGATTCTAGCTTCATCCATTGTCTGCTACATCCATCTCTTTCCTCCTCTGCTCTTCCCTGCATCGCATCCCACTGCCCATCCCACCCATAGACCTTATCAAGAAACAGTTTCTCGTTATCAAGCCTATCCAGATAAAATTAGTCTCTCATTGTATCTGATTGCTCTGTGGGGAGGAAGGGAGAGGTAAAAAGAGAGGGGGAGGAATTCCTGCAGCAATGAGGAATGTGCAACCTGTGCATCCTTTCTAAAAAAAACCCAGCCACACTCTTCCCTCAGGTCGCTTGGGTAGCCTGGAGACTCAAAGCCAGCATGAGCAGGAAAAAAAAGAGAAACTGAGAATCATACCTCCCACATCCTTTCCTACCTCCATCACTGATTGGGGGAAGTAACATGGAGACAGATACCATATGAGTCATCAGCCTGGCCCCTACCTCAGCTCCTTTGAGAGGTTGTTAAAAAACAGTATAGAAAAAGGAAATGCCAAAACCCAGCGGACTGTCTGGTTGTCTGTTAAACTCACATTCATTTTCAGCATCACATCTTTACACATCCTTTTTGATTATATTCTTTGAACATAGAAATAATCTGCATAATATACAGTAAATGTGTGAGTGTAAGTTGTGAATAGTAGGTATACCTTGATTATGAAGCAGTGCCTGCCACTCCCTGATGATGTGGAAGTGTGTATTATGCAGTACAAGAAAATGGTCCATAAACACTTTGTGAAAGCGGTGCCTTCCTTTCAAATGAAAAAGCATTGTTTTAATATATTATTAGAATTACACTATTATATTTCTTGTATACTGTGTAATGTCTCCACACCAAAATTAACTAAATATTCTCAGTTACCCATGTTGTATAATTTTTGTTGACTTTGTGTACTTACATGATGTTAAATATTTCAAACAATGGTCAGATTTAGAGAAATATATTCCCAAATTCAAAAACAATCTGAGTGCTTTGTGAAATTTAAATAAAAACAGAATGTAGTAGTGTGCAAATCTCTGAAAACCCATATGTTATTCAAAATAGAACATGGAAAACATATTGATTGTGTAAATTGAGAACATACACCACATTAAGAGAGACATGTTATTTTGTTTATGCAGCAGTGACTCTAAAAGGTTAGGATGGGGCAACCCAGCATCTCTGATGGTATGGGGGTGCACTAGTGCCTATGGAATGTGCTGCTATCACAACTGAGAAGGCACCACTGAGGATGAAAGGTATATACAGGTTTTAGAGCAACGCAACCATATGTTCCCATCATGAAAGGATTTGCATATTTAAGCAAGACAATAATATTAATGGATTAGATTTTCTACAGTGCTTTTCAAGCACCCAAAGCACTTTACATTATTGATCCATTATTCATTCTCACGTTCACATTCTAGTGGTGGCAAACTATAGCCGCTTTTCCACTAAAATAGCAGGTCGACCCGTGTTTTCAAAACCCACGTCGCCCCGCTAACAATCAGCATTTGGCCTTTCTCCACTGACCCAAAAAAGCCAAGTCTGTGACCCTCGCTGGGCTATGTGGCCTCCACTTCCCCCGCTGTGCATCTGGTGACGTCACCACGCAGGGATCGCGCTGATGATGATATCACAAGTGCGACAGAATTCAAGGAAGTAAACAATGCAGAGTAAAACGGAAGCGAGTTAGACGCTGGTCAGTGTCCTTTCTTGTTTTACACTTTTGTCTGTCCTCAAAATGGTTGTTCACAACTTGCCAAAGCTGCGACATGTTTTTTAATCCAGTCTTGATTCGAATACAAGCAGAGCTTTGTAGTGGAGTGTGATATAAGATGCGACTGGCGCAATGTTATGACGCATCATGTAATGCTCTACGTCATCACGTAAACTAGTGGGTTGACCGGGTCTGGTGTTCCCACTGCCTGCCGATCAGAGCCGAGCCGATTGAAAGCGATTTTAACCTGCGTCGCTTGCCGAGTCGTTTGACGCAGGCCAGTGCGCCTTTTCCACTGCCACCAAAAGCTGATTGTTTGCAGGTTTAAACAGGTTTTTTGGCCAGAGGGAAAGGGGTATAAGTTTGTAGCCACAGCTGCCCTGAGGCAGACTGGTGGAAGTGTGGCTGCCAATTTATACCAAACAGTCCCCCCAACCACCACCAAATATTCATACCACAGTATGAGTGACACTGGAGGCAAAGTGGGTGTAGCGTCTTGCCTGCCTAAGGACATAACGGCACATGACTAGGACAGAGCAGGAATCAGAATGGGTTATGTGACAACCTCTACCTCCTGAGCCATGGCTGTCCCTACAGTGCATACTGCATCTATTACAACATAGCTCTAAGTAAGAACTTGCAAGCACCAAGCTAATGTCATTGGGCTTTTTGATAGCATCTTAACTATTTCATAAAAATAGGTAACAAAGAGAGAGGGATGAGCAACCTGTAAACTATGCAAAGTTTGGAAACTAAAGATATCTTTAGTCTATGTATCATTGGCTAACATTTGGTTAGCTAGCCTTATTTGTGTGATTATAACTCACTATACTTGTGTGCTTTCTCACTGAGTTACATCAAATCAGATTTTCATCACAAGTAAAAACAACTCCCATGATCCCACACAGTCATCACACTAGGTTTTTTTATTGTTGATTGTACGGATAGACCCTGAGAAACAAAATTTACAGATTTTAAATGATGAGAGAGATGCATGTATTATTTGAGAAGGCCACCCTATTACTGACACAGAGGCAGACTTGAAGTAATCTTTACCATTTTTTACTCTAAAAAGGAACTCGACCTTTAAGGTGTTTTGTTGTTGAATTCATCATGTAATCACAGATAAACAATAAATGCCTATGTAAAAGCATGTGTCTTCTCTGCATTTATATGATTTGATAAGTAAATAAAAATAGCTTGCTGCTGAACATAAAATAACTACAGTATAGCGATCAGTGTCATTGGAGACACAGCTACCATGTTTTTGTACGTGTTGTTGCTGCATATTCATAATGTACAAGCCCTCCCCCTAATATTATTCTCCATTTCACCACCACCACAATGACACCTGCTCCTCATGACGAAAATCTATGTACACGTGGGTACATTCACTGTACACACCGCGTATGTTCAGCATGTGTGTGACATTTATGCCCACATGTACTTATTCTGACGTGGGTACTCCTCAGTACCCACCCACTCCTGGGGCTCCATATCTATTACATGTTTCCAGCCCTACCTCTGCATTTCCATCTGTTGAGTGGGAGAGCGTCTGTTGTCAGAGTGCAACCAGTTGTGTCTGTATGCAGCTGTGTTTGTGTCTTTGTGTGTGTCATTTAAAATGTAGTGGTGAAAACTGTAGGTTTAATTCTAAGTCTCAGTGAGTTTAATTCCAAATGAGGGGATTTGACTTGATGCCACCCACACAGGTGATGAGTGAGGAAGAGAGAGAGATGTGGCAGGAGATCAGGAGATGATAAAAAAAAAAATGAGGATGGGGTTAAAAGAGAAGGAGACAGAGGGGTAAAGACAGAAGGAGGAGTAGCTGAAGGGTGATTCTTGAGTTCCTGACTCAAATTTGTAAAAAAAAAATTTTTTTTAAATGATTCATCGCAGTATGGGAAGGATTTCTGATATGAAGGTTATACACTCTTTGTTGCCATGATGAACCACTCTCCTACTGCCAATTCTTTTGTGTTTCAATTGTGAGATAAAACTGTAGTGATTAAAACCCCAGCTGCACATTTCCATGTCTGGACTCTTGTCAAAGTTTCACATTGCCAGCTTAAGTGTTAAATTAGAATTTATTACTCAGACCTTTTGTGTTCTTTCTTCATATCATATTCAGATAGAATTACTACTGCTATTAATAACAATGAATTTACCATAGGAATATTCTTGGATCTAAGTAAGGCGTTCGATACGGTTAACCATTCGATTCTTCTCCAAAAGCTTAGCAAATATGGCATTAACGGTACCGCACTTCAATGGTTTATTAGCTACCTATCCGATAGAAAACAGTACGTTACCCTCAATGAATATTCATCTTCATGCAAACCTGTAAATTGTGGAGTTCCCCAGGGATCAATTTTAGGACCTTTATTGTTTTTAATATATGTGAATGATCTTGCCGAAGCATCCAAAATTATCTTTTTTATTCTATTTGCTGATGATACAAATCTTTTCCTTTCACATGCAGATTTTGATTCCTTAATACGACTAGCCAACCAAGAACTAGAAAAAGTCATTACATGGTTCGAAGCCAACAAGTTATCAGTTAATATCAAAAAGACATTCTATCTTATCTTTTGTAGTAAAAACAAGACATATAATAGGAAAAACTCCAACATCTTCTTAAAGAACCGTCCTCTCTCACAAGAATCCCAGGCCAAGTTTTTAGGAATTCTTATTGATGATCGATTAACATGGAAGTCTCACATTGGTATGATAGTAAGTAAAATTTCGAAAACTATTGGGATCTTAGGAAAAATTAGACATCTTTTATCAAACAAAACTTTTATAACTATATACAACAGTTTAATTTACCCATATCTCATATACTGTAACATTGTCTGGGGAACTGCCTGTAAAACCTCTCTTCATCATATATTAATTCTTCAGAAAAAATTTCTACGCATCGCAACTCGATCCAGTTTTTACTCCCATTCTTCTCCACTCTTTGAGCAATTTGAAATTCTAAATATATATGATGTTAACAGATTTCAACTTGGTTTGTTTGCAGCTCAATATATAAACCACAATCTCCCTGATACTTTTGACGATTTTCTTAATTTCCGCTCTCATATTCACAATTATCAAACTCGACAGTGCAACAAATTACATATCCCCCTACTAAGAACTTCCCTTGCACAAATGTCTGTTAAATACAAGTGTGTCACGTTATGGAATAATCTCCCCCCCTCCCTTACGAATTTTATTTCCTCTTTTCTTTCGTTTAAAAGAGCCCTAAAAATCCACCTGATAAGCCACCCCAGCCCCCTGTAGCAGCTACACATGTAGACCTGGTTTCTTTTTCCTTATCCCATACCATCAATTCTTTTATATTCCTATTGCTCTATTACCTTCAGTTTTTAAATTGATATCGTTTATTATTTGATTAGCCTTATTGTATTGTTATTTATTTTGTATGTATTACTTTACTCAATTAATCGACTATGATAAATTTTGTTTACTTTTGAGGATTGTAATTATACTCTATGTCCCATTTAATTTTATTCTTAATTGATACCGTTTATTACTTGATTAACCTTATTGTATTGTTATTCATTTTCTATGTGTTACTTTACACAATTTATCAACTACGATTATTTTGCTTACTTTTGAGGATTGTATTTATACTCTCTGTCCTACCATACTGTATTTTTCTTTAAAGTGTTATTTATATTAA
>JAPTGZ010000001.1:19749492-19761803 GCA_029814645.1 Fowleria isostigma | reverse complement strand
GGTGGGGGTGCTTACCGAGACCGGGGGTGGGGCGGAGTCACAGTCCAGTCATATTTGTGGGCGGGTGTCTTTGCTGTGATCACGCCTTGCTACTGTCCTTATATGGTTCGTGACGTCATACGCCGGAGGTTCCATTCACATAAAACTGATCGGCCGGAATCCCCTTGGAGGAAATGTAGGCACAGAAGCGCACGGGATTTCTCGCTCGCCCGTATCCGTTCCTTTTAGGACTGAACCAGTTCGATTCTTTAGGCAATAATAACAACTGCTAGGTGTCAAAAATGAAAGTCTCCAGCATAGACTGCCGGCGTCTGCGGAAAATCATCAGGAAGGAGTGTGGGAGCTGCCTTATTGTGGATTGTCGACCTTATTTCTCTTTCACGAACTCCAATATTAAAGGTTCTGTCAATGTCAATCTCAACTCCGTGGTGGTGCGGAGGTCCCGGGGAGGACCGGTACCTCTGCAGTTTGTCATCCCGGATGAAAGAGCCCTGTTTCGCCTGCGGGAGGGGAGCATATCGGCGATCGTAGCTCTGGATGACCGGACGTCCCACTGGCAAAAACTGAAGAAGGACAGTGTAGCACAAATAGTAATAAACACTCTATCTCACCTGACCAGCGGGGCGAACATCTGTTTCCTTAAAGGTGAGCACTTTGGGGATTTTATTTGTTTTAGATCAGAAATGGGGAGAAATTACACGAATCCTTATTTATAAAACACGACTATCCTTACCTCAAAACTTTTACGCGGAGGATTGGATTAGACTAAATTACGATGAAATATCTGGTCTATATCATAAAAACAACAACAACAAAAAAAAATCTTACAACAGTACTTTATCTTTGTTCCCAAAAGAAAACTGTTATCAATACTCAATAAATATATTGAATATATTAGTAATAAAAAAGAAACCTCAGCTTTGATCAGGCCTAATTTTTTACAATATGGACCAGTTGATTTTTTGCTCCGTTGAAATATTCCTGATACTGTTAGGGCCAAGTCCTATTTCCCCTCTTTATCCTTCTTTGTTGAGAGCAGAGCACATTTTTCTCTCACTTCTTGGAGAGATAAATGTCCTGCGTGCGTCAACGGAGCGGATGAGTCAGTGCGGGAGAAATTCGTAGTGCAACGACTTTGATAGAGAAAAACGAGAGAAGACCAAGAGGGGAAAATGAAATTCAAAGAATGTCTATGTATCCTCAATTGATTTCTTTTGTCAGAGGTAATTCCTTGGAGTCGTGATAATGTGTTGATACGCATCCACTTCCGTCTGTCACCTCTGAATCCTCAGGATGTTGGCCTAAAAGGATTACCGGTCCTTCAGCTGAGGGCTTCTGTAATTAATTACGCTTTTATAATCAGGTTATAAATGCTATAATCTGGTGCTAAAACCGTTTCATAAACGCTGCCATTTCGCAAGATCCGTGTGAATGTACCGGGAGGTAGGCTATGTGGGATTATTCTTTATTTATCACAGCAGTGTTCATGGTTTCCCCCACTTCTTTCAGGCGGATATGAGAACTTCCACTCCCAATACCCTGAACTTTGCACTGAGGTGAAAACCATCGACCAGAGCGGAACTGAAACCGAGAAACGAGTCAGCAGCCACAATGAGAAGCTCTCTCACCACAAACCAGATTATGATCAGGTATGGAAACACCCTCACAGTACAACACCTAACCCCCCCACAAAGGGCACACATCCACAGCAAGTGTATATTTTTAAACTTATCCAGAGGGGGGAAACATCAACACTCCCCTGCTGACATCAGAGCGTTTTATATCAGGCTTCGGCTCACCCTAGCATTTTCTAAATATATGATATTATCTGACCTTCACTGCTCACCCTCCACCCTCATATTTGGTTCAAAAAGAAAGAGGCCACTCGCTGTTGCCCAGTTAACAGCAAAAGGCCTGGAGAAAACACACACTTTCATCTTTGACCTTTCCTCTCCATCACTGCCATAACAAAACGCATAGGAGATAGGGGAAAGACCATCCTTTAATATGGGAGTCTATAAGGGGAAATCCATGCTTTCAGTTTGTAGCATGTGTATTTTGTCTGCAGATGAAACTAATGCTTTGTCTTTGGTGAATTATGAATGGGTATGGTGGATCTGTGAAATTAAGATTGTAGTTTATCTTGACAGGGAGGCATGAATTGACATTGCGTAATCCTTATCTATTTGTTTACATCTCTGTTTTGTCTTTTTTCAGGGTAAACCTGTCGAGATCCTGCCTTTCCTCTACCTCGGTAGTGCCTACCACGCCTCCAGACAGGACTATCTCAGCGACCTTCACATCACAGCCTTGCTCAATGTGTCACGCAGGGACCTGCAGCCAGCAAAGGGCCACTATGACTACAAGTGGATCCCAGTGGAGGACAGCCACATGGCCGACATCAGCTCGCACTTCCAGGAGGCCATACAATTTATTGGTGAGTTGAGGGGATTCAAAATAGCACCTGTAACTGCTCCAAGTTGGAATTGAAGCGATTGGGATCAACACTTGAATGTTATTTTTGGATGACTGAGATTTCATTCAGAGGTTTCCGTCTAAATTTATAGTTGCCACAGCAGGATTTTTTCAGTGTTCTTATCTTATAAAGAAGGTGATTCATCCAGGCAGTGCCCAGAATATCCAAACTAGCTGGGTAAGAAAATAAATACACAAAGATTGAGCCTTTTTCCCAGAATACCATCAGTCTCTGTACATTTTTGGTGCAACTTCACTGTTAGGAGTGTCACAAATACACGAGTAAGGTAATGGTGATAAAGATGCTTAAATTGGTGTGTTTATTTTTGCAATGCTCCCTTGGTCTTCGAATAAGCCCCCACTTATCACAACCTCTCACCTGGTACCATTCACAAATAGAGGGCTAAAAGAGACCCAGCTGTAATCAGTTTAACTTGATCGACTGCTTTCAATCCCCTGCCAACATATCCAGCCAGTCTGCTTTCATTCAGGATTTGCTCACTTCCCCTCTCTGACCTTCCTCTCCCCACACCCTCCTCCTCCCATCTTAACCATGCCGTCATTGCCTCCAAGGCTTAATCTCAATGGCTTACTCTGCTGGGTGTGGCCAGCCAATGTGAAAAGTGGGTGAGCTGTCCGTATTTAGTAATGGGCGGGGGAGGTTGGGGGCTTACTGGCACAAACACACATGGTTGTTTATGATGGTTGGGGGGAGGATGGAATCCAGATGACTGACACGGAATTACACAGTAGTGGCTGGTTGCTTGCAGGTGGGAATCACTGATGGACCCAGAGGCAGCAGGGCAGTGAATGTGGAAGAGAGACTGTTTGAGAGGGAAGAAGTGCTCGATAATAGCACTGGCAATAGATGTACGCAATGTGCTGTCTATTTATAGCCAGGCATAACCAAGGACAAAGCTCACTAGCAAGCAGCTTGGCTGACCAGTAGTGGGTGGCAGCTATCATTGGTATTGTGCATTGTTTGGGGACGTAGCCTACATTTAGGTTGTCTCTCTGCAAGCAGGCTGTTATGTAAGACAGTTAATACTTCCCATGGCAGGTTTAACCTACATGCAGGGACAACCTCCAAAAATCATTGACCACTTTAAGTGATTAGAAATGCACTGCAATGCAAATCCTTGTCTTGCCACAACTGGTTCATCAATAAATCTGAATCTGAAAACTTCATAACCTGAGGAGTGATACACACTGTGTGTGTGTGTGTGTGGGGGGGTGTTACAACCACCTGGACGCAAACAGCTGCCAAAGTCTCCAGCTTTATAGCATGATCATTAACACCCCAATGCTGCTGTCAGTACTTTTTCTCACCCATCTTTTCTCCCTTGTTGCATCCTCCACTCCAGATGGGAAGTTCATGATTCATTCATACACTTTATTGAGGATCAGTGCTGTCAGAAATCAACATTGTTCTGCAGCGGCCCTCAGGACCAGATAGAAGTGGCCCTTGATATTGCAAATTAATTGCGAGAGAGGAATGTGTAGGTGTCTGCTGTGGCTTTGTTGAAGTCTGTGTCTGTTGGTAGACCAAACTTACACAAGCAGACAGAAAAAGAGACATGTAGGTGTTTGCGGTAGCTCTACAAATTCCAAACAATTTCAAAACATGCTGTGAGCGACCCTTATAAGAGAATAGAGATTATTGTGCAGGACAGATTCAGATAAGTGTGTAGGAGTGCTGCAGCTCTAAATTAAAGCACACATCTATGTACCACAGTGAACTCTACAATAGCACCCAGCACCCCCACAGCAGTGTAGGAGAAAGAACATCTCATGTACAGCTGCGCTTTGTGACTCAGATAAAACTCCCAAATGTCTCTGTGAAAATGAAACCAGAATAGGATGTACATTTCTGGTTCCACAAATGAGGTGTACGATGTGGACAGGGTTAATGTTCCTGTTTGTCCATGTGTACTGCTATGTGTGCATATGAGACACCAGTACACAGAAATACAAGTGCTGACGTGTGTGCACATTATATACTGAGTAGGTGTAAAGAGTAGGCAATGATTAAGCTGTTAAAACTGTGATTTTTTTTTTTTGAAAATGATGTTATGATTGTTTTAAAAAATCCCTGAGGCTTCATTAAAATTTCTCCACCACTTGACTAAACTGACATTAAAATACCAGAAAAATGATGTAATTAATTAAGCCTGTTTCATTTCATTACTAATCAATAATATTGGCTTAATCTTGTCATTTCAGATCACGTGAGGCAATCAGGGGGGAAGGTCCTGGTCCATTGTGAGGCAGGCATCTCGCGTTCCCCTACAATCTGCATGGCGTACATCATGAGGACGCAGCAGCTGCGACTAGATGCTGCCTTCGACATCATCAAGCAGCGTCGGGCAGTCATCTCACCCAACTTCAGCTTCATGGGTCAGCTGCTGCAGTTTGAGTCAGAGGTCCTCTCTACAGCCCCAGCTCATGCCGCCACACCTGAACCAGCCACACCCTGCGCCCCGGAGTCAGCCTCCTTTTTTGCCAATGACTTCACCACCACCTTTAACACCAAAAACTTTGAGCCACCTGTGTTCACCCTCCCTACCTCTTGCCTGCAGTCCCCTGTCCACCACCAGTTCAAACTGAGCCCAATAACTGCACTGCCTTAAAATGAACTGTGACTGCTTGTAGTCTTACTTGAAAAAATAAGAAAATAATACTCTGTGCGCCTGGTGTTGAAACCAGCAGAGCAGATACACTGGAGATCAGCGAGAGAGAAAAACTAAAGAAAAAGTGTTATGGAACTTAAGTCCTATAGGGACCTCATACAATAATGCTGTTTTCGTGTCTTCTGAACTGGTGTGATGAAGCAACACAGCACAGTGATAGCCTAAACTGCAATATACATGCCTTAGGTTGATATTGTGATTTGCCTACTGTCTGGCATTTAAATAATTTATTTGAAAATTACAGTCTGTCTGAATTTTTTCAATAATGTGGATGTTCATGTGAGTTGAATAAATGTTTTCACCACAAAATGAAGTTGTGTAATCATTGTAATGCTACAGCATATATACTCTAGACCTACCAAGCCAATACCTGAAAATTCCATTGTAAGAGGATGTAACTACAATGGCAGTGTTATACAGTAACAAAGTAATATAATAGTACTTCACTAATGTAGTCAAGTATGTTTTGGGAGAATGTGCACTTTTCTGAGTATTTTTAAATTCTGTTTACTTTCACTTTTACTTCACTACATTTCCTAAGTCAAATGCATATTTTTTACTTCAATACATTTTCATCTTTTTTTTTTTACAAAATAAAACAGATCAAAACAAAACAAATCTCCAACATAGGACCTTTCACTCAGTCCTCCAGATACAAAGCAATACATCTCCATCTGCTTTCAAACATGTCCATTCTCAATTGCAGACCTGCTGTCATTCCCTCCATCATGTAAACCCCCTTCAGTCTCTGTATCCACTCAACTATAGTTGATGATTCCGGATCCCTCTAGTTAACACTTATCATTTCCCAGCCAATCAGCAAAAGTATCCACAACATGTATCTTTGATCTGAACTATATGTCTCCTTAGATGTGACTCCCAGCAGAAACATCAGTGGGTCCAATGGGGCAAGATTTTGTCAGTTTCTTCCTTGACTCCAGAATC
The DNA here is from genome assembly GCA_029814645.1 of Fowleria isostigma. NCBI lineage: Eukaryota > Metazoa > Chordata > Actinopteri > Kurtiformes > Apogonidae > Fowleria > Fowleria isostigma. Next base: position 19,755,693 of record JAPTGZ010000001.1, on the reverse strand, counting down.
CTTGGATTATTGGGCAGTCCCAAAAGATATGCAAATGATCTCAAATCCCTTTGCATTTTCCTCCAACATAATTCTACATTGGGTTCTTTCACATACATTGAAGTCATAAGAGGTGTATTAAAATATCTTATTTTCAATTTCCAGTCAAATAACTGACTATTAAGCCCTTTATGACAGTTCATGCTCATCTCCTCCCATACATCATCTGCAATTACAATATTTAATTCCAATTCCCCTTTCACTTAATATTTTCAGTATTTTGCAGAGTGTCATTTATAAGCCTTTTGTATATATGAGGAACACATTTTTTAATTGGGAGGTGTTTTTCTACTATACCAATAAAATATTCTTTTATTTTATTTGGGTTATTGCTAATCAACTCTCTTTCTTTATGATTTACAATATAATGTCTTATTTAAAAAATATTTATACAGGTCATTGGCTGGAAATTGATACTGCTCCTGAAGCTGGGTAAATGACTTAAATTCTATTCCAGTGATCAGTGAATTAATGGTTCCAAGACCTTTATCAGCCCATGTTCTAAACCCCCATTCCACATTGAGGGAGGAAATTCTATGTTAGCCACTAATGGCATGGCTATCAACACAGATAATGAAAAAAATTAAATTGGAAAAAAATAAATGAAAGGAAATTTGGTGTTTTCATGACTGAGATTATCGGTGACTGCAACAAAGTGAAGAATCTGATTTGTCATTGGGCCTAATCACGTAATGTGCAAGTGTAAATGACAGTTCACACTAAACCTGTTGGCAATCTGTAGATGTGAGCAACAGCATAATATTGACAATTCTGACTGCCTTTGGTTGTTATTAACATTTACTTGTACTTTTGTGTCATTACTTGAGCACATTTAATTGTAGATAGATTGTAGATACTTGATACACTTAACACATAAAGATCCAGAGCAACTTTTGTGGCAGTTCTAAAATAGATTTTTCCTCTATATTTAACTTTTCTTAAGTGTTTTATCATAAATTATTATAATATTATCCTCTACATTTTGTGTTTTTTCAGTGAAAATCAGGAATTTTCCAATATTTAATTCACTGATTTTGTAGATGTTCATAAAAGCTCAGATTAAAATTGCAGGTTTATTATATCAGAAACAGAGAGAACTGAAGAACAAGTAAAATTTTTAAGTGAATGTATCAGTAGTTGAATGTAAAAAAAAACAAACAAACATCGACAACCACTGTCAAGGTCAATGATGGGTTTTACTGGTGAATCAATATAACTACAGAGCCTCTGAACATCCAAATGGATCATGTCTGATGACCATGACAAGATGAATACGTGTATTTTACACCAATTATTTAAATATACCGATTGGATTAGTGGCTCAAGTGGGATCAAACCATTTAGATCAGTAGATGGTTTTGGTTGCTGGTAGCTGTTTGGGTCATTATGCATTAAGTATAGTAAATACTAAATATTAATTAAAGACTTTAACTTGAGTATCATTTCATTTGGTGAATTGAACTTCTACCAGAGTAATTTTTGATAGGGTACCTGTACTTCTACTCAGTGTGACTTTCCAGTACTTTAAACAACACTGTACAAAGGAGAATCTATTTTACAGTACATCATTGCAGAAACAATACTGTGCCTATTCTAACAGATATCGCACTTGAGACACAAGTCACAATTTTAGATTAAATTCTGTGTTTCACAGCCATTTTCACTGAAAAGAAATTATAGAACATGGTGACTGTTTTTTTCCCCCTATACTCATTAATTGTCCAACCCTACTAAAATAAACAGCCTACAATTAAACTAAGACCCAACAGTGACACCTGCAGTGACCTGGAGTTGGTCATTTGTCACAAGAGTCAAAAGGTATCTTGCATAAAGTCAGTTATCATTAGACTGTACAAAGTCCTGGTCTAGTGTTTACACATATAACATGCAAACTGTAGCTTGGTATGGGTAAATTAATATTTAGGAAAAGTCAGTCGAATTAAAAAAACACCAATAAATAAATTCCATTACATACTGATGAACTTTGTCTTTCCAATAGATAATGAATATTTATTGTCTGTTATGAATTCATGTTAATAATAGCTTTGGTTGATAGATATATTCTGTGAGTATCTGTTGGGCTGATGCTTTTTCTTGACGTACATTTTCTTCTGTCTTTGGCGCCCAGAAAACTGCCAACTAGATTATACCATCTACAATAACAGGGATGTCAATATTATTGGAACAGCGTTAAACAGTGCGTTTTACGTTTATATATACAGTAAACCAATGGTTATCAAAACATTCCGTATTTATTTTACTGTGACAGCGTTGAACTATGCTTAGTTTATTTTGCTAAAATATAGTGTTAGGTTTATGTTTAATGGTTTAACCCTGTTTGAAGATAATAGAATCTTCCATTTTATCCCGCCCCCGCCGCCATTTTCCATGTTATTCTCTGTTGCTTCACCGTGTTTCCTCAAATATTTAATGCAGAAATATTAATTAACTTGCAAAGTTTTGGTTACTAAATTCCCAAGTACTCCAGGTTAGTGGAGGGGGGAGTTTATCTCCAAAATCAGCCGTGAGGACGCCCTAATTTGGCCGCCATGTACATCAAACAGGTAAGCTAGCGGCAGCCGACTTGTGCGTGTTGCAGACTATCAATGGCCTGTTTGGATTTTGTCTTTAAGTTGTCTTCAATTCCACGTTTTGACACACGTTGCAATGTAAATACCCCTCCAGACGCAAAGCATAAGACTAGCGTGAAGTTATTAGGTAGCTCGCTAATGCTAATTGGCGGTACTGGTATTTGTAAATCTTGTGAACTGCCCGCCCCCTACACCATAGATGCTAATGCTAACGCTACAGCTATCATTACATTCGCCGATTTGTCACTTTTCCATTACTGCAACATGCTGCGATGCATTTCACCCCCTGATATTTGAAATGAAATTGTGCAGTGTTGCAGCTGACTAACTACCGGTCACTCTGCTATCAGTATTAGGTATTTAAACCCTTTCATGGTCTGAATGAACACTAAGGCCCTGTGGTTGATGATGCATTTGTTGCTACGTCTGTCCCACACAGACGGATGCTTGTTGAGTTATGTGGGATCTTAGGCAGACAACGTCACCTACGCGAGTTGTCTGCGTTTTAGTAGATTGAAGTATGTCATGAATGTTTTGCTGACGGTGGTGTTTTGGTTTTCCGTAGGTCATTATCCAAGGGTTCCGAAGTTACAGGGACCAAACTGTGGTAGACCCTTTTAGTCCAAAGCATAATGTCATCGGTGAGTATGTGCTTAGTGCAGGGGTCTCAACTCATTTTGGTCCAGGGGCCACATTTAACCTGATTTGAGCTCAAGCGGGCCGGACCAATAAAATAATGACATGATGTCCTACAAGTAATGACAACTCAAGTTTTTCTCGTTGTTTTAGTACAGAAGACCTAAATGAAATCATGGAAATGTTTACATTTAAAAAAGAGATGTGAATAACCTGAAAAAATGTAATTTTGTTAGAAAAATGTGTGCAGTTTTAACTATGTTTCAACTTAATATTTATACATGTACATTTAAACACAATGTTACACAAGCATAATATTGTTAATATTGCACATTACAGGTTCCTATTTGTTATAATTTATGTATTTATTTGCACTTTATTGTGAAAGGATAGTTTGTAAATGTATTTCATAGTGTAATGTTTTTTTCCATATAATCTTTCAAAAAGAAAATTTGTAATTATTATTTATAGGTTATTATGTTATTATTTTACTTGAAACCACACTGGTCTGTATGTGGAACCTGAACTGAAATGATTTTGATAACTTTGACTGTAAATGTCTTCAGTGTAATTTTTTTAACTTTAATCCTGCGGGCCGGAATGGAACCTTTTACTGGGCCAGTTTTGGCCCACGGGCTGCATGTTTGAGACTCCTGACTTAGAGTTTATATGAGGTGACCTATGTATCCTGCAGTCCTGTTGATATTGTAAATATGTAATGTATGATTGGGAATTACTGCTTTCACTTCATATTCTCTCTGATTTTACAGTTGGACGAAATGGGTCAGGAAAAAGTAACTTCTTTTATGGTATGGAAACCTAAATTGATTTTGTTATTTAGTATTATATTGGTTTTCCCCTCTGACAAATGCACTATTGTTATTTTTTTCTGAAATAAATTTCTTTTAATTGTTTCCTTAGCCATTCAATTTGTGCTCAGTGATGAGTTCAGTCACCTTCGACCGGAACAGCGCCTGGCCTTGCTTCACGTAAGTACAGGAAAATGTCAGAATGTAGTTATATATTTACTAATTAATTAGCTCAGTAATTTTAAGAACCTGTCTGTATAACTTAAGAACCATTGAATGACAAACTCCCTGAGAGACTCGCCTTTAGTGGAAAATATTAGTCATGCCCAAAATGGTTACTACATTTTTACCTTCATTCTTTCATTGCCTCAACACTAACTTGTATTTTTCTTTGTTATTATAGGAGGGAACTGGGCCTCGTGTCATTTCAGCTTTTGTGGAGATTATATTTGACAACTCTGACAACCGACTGCCGGTAAAATTACAAATATATCATATTGGTCTTATCACTTAATTACAGAATACAGCTTGATTGAGTTGTCATCTTGACCAATTAATCAGTGCAGTGATGGTGAGCGTTTCAAATTCTCGGTATTGGCAGAAGTTTCTTTAAAGTCAGTCATTCTAGATTAGAATTTTACGCATTTGTTACTGTGTTCAATTCAACACTCACGTTGTTTTCTTTTAACTAAAGTAAAAGTAGTTCGTTGTAGATATACATACATACATTTCAGTGTAAAACTTTTTGAAGTTAGGATGATATTGGCTCCTAAACTAGCTTTCAGTAAAACTAATTGGGAACTCCAAATTCTACCTGTCTGTTTATGGGATAAGTCTGTAGAAAAAAGCCTACTGATGACTAACAAATATGTCATCTATATTGGCCATGTATTTCAAGTGTTAGATCTTGTACACAAATGAACACTATTATGATAATGTGGCATATTTGTAAACATTCTGAGCAGACTGGTGTACACTAGTATACATTTTTAATATAAGTGAATTTTAAAAAGTATCTGAATCACCAGTGGTTGTTATGTTGTAGTTAGACTGCTTTCCGTGCTAATTATTTTTGATAAAATTGTAATTAGGCAGGGTGGTATATTTGTGACATAATTATCCAGTTTTACTGTTGGGTGAGATTCTGTGCTTGACCAGTGTGAAATTTCTCTTCCTTAAGATTGACAAAGAGGAGGTCTCCCTTCGACGTGTCATTGGTGCAAAGAAAGACCAATATTTTTTGGACAAGAAGATGGTGACGTAAGTACTGCTGTTAGCCAACTATCCATGTCCTTGTAATCATAGGAAATAAAAACTTAAGTGACTTCATATAATCACTTGTTGAATGTTACCTGTGATGGTTGCAGTAAGAATGATGTCATGAACCTTCTGGAGAGCGCTGGCTTCTCTCGCAGTAACCCCTACTACATTGTCAAGCAGGGAAAGGTGAGAATGGAGAAGATGCCTTATAATTAATCATGTAATGTTATTGAGGCATGCTATGTTATAAGCACATCAGAATGATAAAGATTGATAGATGTAAATAATGCATTTTCAATGCAAGAAAATCAGTACACTTCACAGTAGGCTGTTTGATTTGACACGTGAATGTTTACCGCAGATCAACCAAATGGCAACGGCCCCTGACTCTCAGCGTCTGAAACTACTCAGAGAGGTGGCAGGGACACGGGTGTATGATGAGCGCAAAGAGGAGAGTATTTCTCTCATGAAGGAAACAGGTAAACACTGATAAACATCATTTTACAGACTATAAATAATGCTACTGTTGGTGTTAGATTACACAACTGTGTTGACTCCCCTTGCAGTGAATTCCATTTTCTTAAACAGGTTCCACACATTCTTCGTCTTGTTATAGTGTTAAGTACTTAGTACAGTATGTACTTTTTTTTATGAGTTTTAGACGAAGCAAGTGAAGCATTAACTGTAAATGTCACATCCAATGGTTAGAAAGTGTCTGAGGAGTAATTGGAAAGAAGAACCAGGGTTTTTTTGTCTGGTCAAAATAATTGATCTAATAGAGTAAACTTATTCAGGGTTCGACAAGTTTTTAAAAAATCACTTGCCCTATTGGGCAAGTACCAAAAAAATTTACTTGCCCGAACCAA
>JAPTGZ010000001.1:19739285-19749392 GCA_029814645.1 Fowleria isostigma | reverse complement strand
TCAGAAGTAGATGCGGTTGCCCGATCGGTAGTTTTACTTGCCCGGGGCAATCGGGCATTGGAACTTGTCGAACCCTGCTTATTCATTCTAAGTTATTGAAAACAAGTGTGTCTTTGATAGTTATTTGCGTATTTGATATTTGTGATTCACAGAGGGAAAGCGAGAAAAGATTAATGAACTCCTGAAATACATTGAGGAGCGTCTGCATACCCTTGAGGATGAGAAGGAGGAGCTGGCTCAGTACCAGAAGTGGGACAAGATGAGAAGAGCCTTAGAGTACACCATCTACAACCAGGAGCTGAATGAAACCCGTGCCAAACTGGATGAGGTAATAACAGAGGGGAAAGTACTGTATGTACTGGGGTACATTAATATGAATATATTCAACTTTATGGTTGTTACCTACATGGTGCCATGATAGAATTAAGAATATCATCTGAATGCACAATAATTTAGAATGTGAATAAATGACTGTACTTTTTTGTGATTTCTGTAAAGTCAGTTGGATATGGATTTCAATAAATACAATACATGCCAAACTCTGACAGAATTTGGCCAATGTGATCAAAAATTACATTCTTCTAACATTTTTTTTTTTTTTTTACAGCTATCCTCAAAGAGAGAGACTTGTGGTGACAAATCCAGACAGCTACGTGATGCTCAGCAGGATGCCAGAGACAAAGTTGAGGTAAAATTTCTCTTACTCTAACTTGGGTAATATGCATCTTATACATGATATGCAAGAACTGAAAATGAGTTGTTCAAACATACAAACAATAAATGAAAACCTAAGATTTTCTTACAAACCTTTTCGGACTGCTTATAATTCTGGTCTTATGTGAACACAGAGTAAATGCTGTGTATTTAAACACCAAAAGTGAACTACTTTATCCACATCTGCTGACATTAGTGTCTCCACTCAATAAGTGATGAGCTACTCTCTATCATCTCGGCACCTCTTTGAGTGAGTGATGCCTGCAGGTTGTTTCTTATTTTTGGATATTTTTTTGCAGGAGACAGAGCGTGTTGTTCGAGAATTGAAGTCCAAGATTTCTGCCATGAAAGAGGAGAGAGAGCAGCTGTCGGCCGAGCGCCAGGAGCAGATCAAGCAGAGGACCAAGCTCGAGCTGAAGGCCAAGGACCTGCAGGATGAGCTGGCAGGCAACAGTGAACAGAGGGTACGGAAGCCTCCCATCTGCGTCACTCTGCACACGTGATACTGCACCAACAACACTTCCATCCCCTTTCTCCTGCACTGTCACTGTGTTTCAACACAAACGGTCTGTTTGCCTCCTCACTCTCTGTCATCACTGTCAGAAAAATAAGTGCACTATCCATAGTTCCTTAATTTTTTTACTTGGCTTCAGCTTCCCAACTAGTTTAATTTTGTACATGCGCAAAGATCTTTTTGATGTACAGATTTTTAAATTTTTTTTTTAAAGTTTGTGTCACAAAATTTAAAACATGAGAGAAAAGAGAAGGAAGGTTTGTATGGGTTGTCTTATGGTTTAGATAGAAGTTACCTCAAGTTTTCATAGGCTGTCTACATTAAAATTAAAATTCTCAATGATGTAAGGATTCCAAGCGACAGCACAATCAATATAGAACTAGTAAGTGTTGTTTTTATCGTGCAGTAGGAATTACTTATTTTAACTGCCCTGGAAAAATTCGAGGCTTGACCAGATATTTAATGTTTGCAGTATTAAGGTTGAATTTTTGGGAGGTTTTTTGAATTTACAGTCAATACAAGGATGAATTGGGAAAACACACAGAGGGTGCACCTGTTTGCATATCAGGCTGTTGACATCACAGCAGCTATACATTAATCTTGGCATGAGGAAATGTGTACCAAGCTGGCGCAGATCTCTGTCCGTATGGCCTCTTGTTCTGTGTGCTTTTGTGTATACATGTGAGTGTGAGCATGATGATAATCGCACATAGCTGCTTTTTTGGCTCAGTCTGTGTGTGAGGCATGATGGGTCCCAGGCAGCATACCGGCTGGTGGTTGGATTAAGCCCACCTGGCTAAGGCTGGCACTACATCGGCCAAGAGTTATTGGAGCAAAATAAAAAGCAAGGGAAGCAGAACTGCGTCACTAGCTGTTCATGGTCATGATTTTATCAGGTTCAAAGAAGCTGGTGGTTTCAATAGCTGAGATGAAAGCGATGTCCAACATCATGATATTGGGTTTATTTACACATGACAACGTCAGATTAATCTAATAAGTCAAATTTGGCTTTGTAGAAATGAAAATGATTGATTACCATTGCAGATTAGTCTTGGCCCAGGAGACCTTTCCTACTCATTAGAAGTTTACACTGCTGCTTGTTTGTAATTTGGATTGTAAACATTATTCTTCAACAAATGCAGTGGTGGTTTATTGTAAATTTACTTTAAAAAAACCCAAAACAAATATACATACACTGTTTTATCAGTGTAGTTTGTTGATATTGCTCATGGATTACAAATATCTTGATAAAACTGTTTTTGAATGGTGTTTTATCTTGAATTTGTGTAGATAGGAAAACTCTTTAAAAATCTTTGCTCATCCAGAAAAAAATGGATATTGATCTGCCCTGTTCTTTACACACACTTTACAGATTACTCTGAAGTATTGTAAAGTACTTGGTAATGGTTCATTTAAAAAGACTGTGCCAAAGTAAATATAACTGATCATCTTGTATCCTAAAATCCCCCTAAATCTACTTTTACTTGTGGATATATGCAAAATGTGCTGTTGGTGGTCTTCCAGAAACGCCTGCTGAAGGAACGCCAGAAGCTTCTGGAAAAAATTGAAGAGAAGCAGAAGGAGTTGCAGGAGACTGAGCCCAAATTCAACATGGTAAAGGAGAAAGAGGAGCGTGGGATCTCCAGGTAGGGATGACTCATTCCCCTCTGTGTTCCCTTAGGCAGCTGGCCACCAGGCAGAATTGATTCAGTCATCACATTTTCAGTGTTTTTTTACAGCAAAATGTCACATGGCAGATGCAAATAGCTGCTCCATGGAGCCTTCTACAGAATAGTTTGGTGTGTTAGCGGAATAGAAATGTTTAGAGTAGATTTTTTCCTTATGCACATTTTTCGTCAACCTTTTCTGATTTTTTTTTTTTTTTTTTTTCTAAACTTTTGACCCCATATGTGGTTAAATCCTCTTTAGACTGGCCCAGGCTACACAGGAGAGGACTGACCTGTATGCCAAACAGGGCCGTGGCAGCCAGTTCACCTCCAAGGAGGAGAGGGACAAGTGGATTAAGAAGGAGCTGAAGTCTCTGGACCAAGCCATCAATGACAAAAAGAGGCAGATTGCAGCCATCCACAAAGACCTGGAGGACACGGAGACCAACAAGGAGAAGAACCTGGAGCAGTACAATGTAAGGCTACTTGGAAATACGACAAATTTTCTTCTTTTTTTTTTTTTTTTCTTCAGTTAATATGTGAACTTTGCTCAATGAGATTTGGCTTTCAGATCTCTTTTTAGGAGTCAGTTCATAGAAATGCGGATTTGACATGACAATAGCCCCTTTGTCTACCTATCTTTTGTTTGTAAAGGAGAAGGCCAAACTGATTCTATACACTCTGGTTTTTGCTGGAGAGCCAGGATGATAATCTGGGATTCAATGACATGTTTTGTTTTTGCCCATTATAGTTGATATCCATCATGAATTATATTGGATGAATTTATGAAATGTGGAACATTATTCCACTCTAACCTTTGAATAAATTGTACTCTTATTTAATCACCAACAACTCATAAATAATAAACATGGAATTATTTGGATATATATATACTTTTTTGTAATGGTACCTCATCACAACAGTCACACACAGATACTATGGGGTGTAGATGTGTTAAAAAATCAGCTTTATTTATATCCTATTGGTTCTAACACTTGTAACATTCTACTACATTATTGTAATGCTTTCTTATTTTTCTGGAACCTGCCCCAGGTTTCTCCTGTGGCCCTTTTCTTGCATACAGACTTGTACATTGTACATTGTGTTCATTTGTGACATTTGATGATTGCTACTAATATGACTTCTCTGTTTAGAAACTAGATCAAGATCTAAATGAGGTCAAGACCCGTGTGGAAGAGTTGGACAAAAAGTATTATGAAGTGAAGAACAGAAAAGATGAACTGCAGAGTGAAAGAAAGTAAGATCCTTGTTTTCCCTCTTGCCCCCTTTTTAACCGCCCATCTTTGACTTGTGTTGACTTAAGGTTCAGCCATGTGTCATATTTGTCTGAGTAGCTGCAGATAATACAGTATTACTCGATTAAGACGAAATGTTGCATGAGTCATATCTGCATCTTCCATTAAGCTGAGAGGTTGAATAGTTCACTCTCCATTCAAACCAAAGTATGTGTTCCGTCTGCCAGCCTAGAGTTATATTGTCTCCTGTGAGTGTCATCAAGCTGTCAAAAATATCAGGTTTATTTATATACTTTAGAGATAATACCTACTCATGACAAACACGTTTTTGCTTTTAAGAGGAAAGTAAGATGGATGATTCAGGATGCAGGTTACTTAGAAAACACAATGAAGACAGCTGCCTGGGTGACAAATGGTGTATTTCCATCCACTGTAACTCTCCATTTAGTGCTAAACAGGCAAAAAGATATACAGCATGCATTATAGCAACTAACAAGGATTTTAATAATTGATTAATCTGTAGATTATTTTAATAACTAATTGATTCATCGGATAAACACACAAGACTCAGTCTGCAGTCAAGTCACTTGTGATTACATCCCGGCAATGGCTTCAGGTGTAGTTCACAAGCACTACCCATGACCTAGACTTGTTATGGGTCCAGTTATAGCCTATCAAACTAGTGCTGTATGTAGTAGTTCCAGTCAACAGTAGGTACTGTTAGTCTGGTGGCGTGATAAACAAAGATGTTGTACTTACGACAATAGTGTCTAACTAGCAGGTTAAAGTAATCATGACATGTAGGCTATCTTTGTAAGGTTTACATTATGTTCCCGGTGGACACAACAACATGTGCCTGAAACATACTGCACCGAGGGTTTTGGCCTTTTTTTTTTTTTTTCTTTCCATATTCAAGTTTTGTTACATAAACGGCGCACTATGTTTCAGCCAAACAGGGACATCCGAAGCCTCAGCCATGCTGGTTTGTCTTTTCCTTTTATCACACTCTGCAGCGTACGGGTATGCCTCAATACTAACGTGCTCAAGATTTCTTCAAATCAACTGGCGAATTCATTGCCAACTTTTTTAAGAATAGATTTGGATTGATTTAGTCGATTAGTTGTTGCAGCACTAGTATACATTAGGGATGCAACGGTACACGTTGTACCAATCGGTACGCCCCAAGTTGTTCAATATGAGCATGCATTGTGATACAGCTCATTTGTTATTTTCAAATGACATTTCCAGACAACTTGCGTTTATATGAGAGCTTTGCAAGATGACTTACGGAATTCTACTGTCATTGATTGGAGCCAATTGCGAAGCATGTTATCTAAAATACAGTGTTCATTTATAACAATAGTTGAACAGGAACAGCATGTTATCCACTTGTGCATAAACCCAAAAAGTAGATGTATTTTTAGTGGCTATGTGAATGAGCATGTTGTTTTTTTGTTTTTTTTTCAATTTTCACACAAAGCTAACTCAGGCAAATTATTGTACATACCATTTTAAAGCACTTGTTAATACCTACACAGAAATGTAAAATGAACTTATTTGTGTCATTTAGTTAAAAAGTTACAGGTCATTGAACAGAATCTTTGTGCCTAAGTGATCGCTTAATTAATCTGATCCATCTACAAAGTTCACAAACTGTTAGTAGTGTTATATCAGAATTTATTTATGCATACAGAATTATTCATATGAAAGCATAATGGTAATTGCTTTGTAAGTAATTGTTCAACTTCCTGTTTATTTTGATAGCATGTGGTCAAGTCAAAAGATTTATTCTTTTTAAACAAGAAGCATCCCCTTTACTGTATAATTCCTCATAATTAACCTGAAAAATGTTTGTCTTCTTCCTTTTAGCGGTTATTCATTTATTTTTGAATAACTTCTGATTTATTCCGGTGACACTCGTTATGAGTGTGTTGGCTGCAGTGTAGGTTTTGGTATTAGTATTTGGTATCTAGTGACATAAGTGTAACTGTGTGTGATTGCTTGTGTCCGTCCAGCTACCTGTGGCGTGAGGAGAACGCAGAACAGCAGGCTCTGGCCGCCAAACGAGAGGACCTGGAGAAAAAACAGCAGCTCCTTCGAGCTGCCACTGGGAAGGTCCGTATCTCTGTGCATGACTGAGTAATTAGTGACTTGCATAACAGAACAACAGGATACCTTATCTAAGTACATGTGCAATACCTGTCTGTGTGAACATGGATATCCATGACTATTTTTCTCAAAACCACTGAGCGTGTGCTTAACTTTCTCACATTAATTTGCTTTGAGAGGAGAAGGTGAAGCGACAATAAATCAAAATATACAGATTCAGTTCATTTCTAAATAAGCACAACTGAGTACTGTGAAAAACTGGGTTTGTGACTCAAATGGAGTCATTCATCTGCCTCGCTGCTGGCACCTTATCATATCGAGCTAAATTTACATATGACTCATTCCTCAGCTTCATTCAGTGCCAACTGTCCCTCATTTTTTCTGTAGAAAAAATCAATCAAACATCACCTCTGCATAATAGCTGTTGAGGTGAAAGGATGTTGATGTCTTCATGCGCAAATACTCTGCTTTATTTTATTTTTTTTACTAGTTGTGGGTTACTCATACTGTCTCCACATTTTGACTGCCCATATTTACCAACATTTTTTTTTTTTTTTTTTTTACATAATGCAACTTGAGTTTCATAAATTACATTATTATGTTGTGCTGTCAAAGCACTGCAAACCTATGGAATTCTTTCAAGTTATATAGTTTTCAAGGTCTTGGAATCTGTAAGGTTTTATGGTAGGTTTCATTTGCTTGTTTTGTATTTTGCACAACTAGCATTCCTAATATTGTAACATTTTGAAACATGTTTACCATATCTAAACCATATAGAGATCAAATAGGCATTGAGTCATTAGTAAACCATAACTCTGTTACAGTAAAATTTGTGATATAATCATCTTTTTTTTCTTTTGCTCCTCTTTCAGGCCATTCTCAATGGCATCGACAGCATTAACAAAGTCCTTGAGCATTTCCGTCGGAAGGGCATCAACCAGCATGTAATCAATGGTTACCACGGCATTGTGATGAATAATTTTGAGTGCGAGCCTGCTTTTTACACCTGTGTGGAGGTGACTGCTGGTACCAGGTGAGGCTTTTTTCTGTTTGCACTGCTGTGTCCTTAAGGTTTTTGTTAAAAGATGTTAACACCTGTCATGCTTGTGCTTTATATGAGAGCTTTTCACGAGAACATTAGTACTCTTCTACAATAAAACTGACACAGCACTGGCCACGCTGCGCACGAGCACATGATTGTAGCAGGGAATTGAGTACTCCTGCTTCCTGTAACGCATAACTTGAATGCAGAAAGTGTAATGACATATCATATTTCCTCTGTCTGCAAATTGTTGTTACTGTGTTATGGTTAAAGAAGACAGTCAAATTCTGATCAGATTTATTTCTTCATGACTAGTTAAACTTAAAGATCTTATAGATCTATACTCTTCCTTTTCTCATCTTCTTGATCTCTTTTATTATTTTGTTGTCTTTCATGTTCCTTAACTTCCTCCTTCTATCTGGTGTTTTTCAGGCTGTTCTACCACATAGTGGAGACTGATGAAGTCAGTACCAAAATACTGATGGAGTTCAACAAAATGAATCTCCCTGGGGAAGTCACATTTCTGCCCCTAAGCAAGCTCGATGTCAGGGACACTGCCTACCCAGAGACCAATGTAAGGACTTTGTATTTTATCTATCTCTCTCTCTCTCTCTCTACATATATATATATATATATATATATATATAAAGATTAACAAGTAAATGTGAATTGTAAGAATTGACAGAAATGTAATGATGCATCTGAAAACCTGATTCATTGGTTGATATATGGTGTACAAAAGCATAATATGCTTCTTGTGTTTGTGTAAAAGATAAGAGTATTCAGTTTTTTTTTCACTATGTACTGTTTTTGCCTCAAAGGATGCCATCCCCATGATCAGCAAGCTGCGTTACAGCCCCAACTTTGACAAAGCTTTTAAGCATGTGTTTGGGAAGACACTGATTTGTCGCAGCATGGAGGTTTCCACCCAGCTGGCCCGAGCTTTCACTATGGACTGTATAACCCTAGAGGGTAAGTTGATCTGCAACACCTATTTGAGTCTGCAGCACTGCCAGTTAAGCATATGAAATGACACATGGCAGCCAGTTTCCAAAATGCGTCATGTAAATAATACATGTTATGGGATTTGATAGATCACAGATTTATTCAAAACTTTTTTATGTTATTTGATAATGAGAAATGGGCCTGGGATTAAATATGTTTTTTTCTCCCCTCTCCTTTACTAGTGTAAATAAATGATTTAGATATTTTGAACTTGCATGTATTTTGGTGAATGCTGGAAATAAATTAAATTAAATTGATGATTTTAGGTATTTGTGTTATTGTTAAATTTATGCAACATCTGCAGTAAGTAGGCACATATGTATGGCTCATATATAGAGGCAATTGATATGCTGACATCAGACTGCATAAGCATGATGACATCAGCTGGATCAATTTCAACGTAAGCTACATTATGTGCTAGGACGGGGTTTGTTGTACCTGGCTCCACTTGTTGTCATTATTTAGCTCTTGAGTTTCATTCAGTTTGGTTTCATATAGGTTAACTAGCACTTTGACCCATGGGGTTCCACAGGTTCTAGATGTGGTAGCTTTTATGCTGTCGTGTATTTGTGCACGCTGTACCACATTCGTCCAGCAGTCACCACCAAAGCGTTCTGGCCATAGCAACATGATTGTAAGGCAACCATACTCCAAAATTAATAATATTTCCCAAAATATTGATCTTATATTAACTTACCGTTGATAAGAAGTAGCTAATAATGTTTTCTTGACAATAACAATAAAACTTTGTTGTAATAGCAGCATTAATAGTACTTTTTAATCACTGATGTGTTATGTAAAGCCTTTCTCCAGTGCTGCTGAGAGTAAAAAGTCTATTGAACAAGTTTTGAGTCTTTCGAGTATAAGACTCAGAAGTATAATGATCAGAGGTTTTTCAGAGACAATTGCTAACATGCTGAAGTGAGACATTGTGATTTAAGATTTTTCTATGACACAGAACTTTGCATCTCTTTAAATGCTTTACAGACCTTTATCAAAGATCCAGTTAAGGTTTACAAATGGTACATTGTCTTATGACTTCTCAGGTGACCAGGTGAGCCACCGTGGAGCTTTGACAGGAGGATACTACGATACCAGAAAGTCTCGTCTAGAGTTGCAGAAAGATATGAGGAAGGCTGAAGAGGAACTGGGTGAGCTGGAAGCCAAGCTCAATGAAAACCTTCGCAGGAACATTGAACATATCCTTTCTGTTGAATCATATGAAACATTTGGTTTTGTTCGTTATAATATTTTCAAGAGAAGTTTTCATACATTCACCTGTAGGAAGTCAAAGTTCATTGATTTTGTGACATCGGGACAAAACACAAAAAATGGACTGTTACTGATCAAACTTATTTTATTTTTAGGCTACAGGCTTTGCTGTGTCCATCTTTTTTAAAAAAAAATTTTATTGAGATTTAAATATGAATCAGGAAAGTCTTCGTCACTCTCCTTCTGTTGGTTTTGTTTGAGCACAGTTGTTTACTCAAAAATGAGTCATTCACCAAAATGATCACTAAGTTGGAAAAATAATTTTTCCTTGGGTACCGAGTGAGTTTAACAGAATGGCTTGAGTCACAGAAATATAAGCAGCAAACAAAAACTGTCATCGACCCTCTGATAGTTTATACATGACAGTGATGAATGAAAATAAATAATTTATCATTAGTGGAAGTGACTCAATCATATAATCATAGACAGTTCTGTGTCTGAAGCACATGGTAAACTAGTGCTGTTTTCATCATTTGTTGTCAGTGATAGCCTTGTGTAGCTATGTTTGATTTGTTTGGGGGGGGGTGG
>JAPTGZ010000001.1:19717151-19739185 GCA_029814645.1 Fowleria isostigma | reverse complement strand
TGCACAGTATATCGTTTGAGCATCACTATTGCTATGTTCATGTGCACAATTGTCATATTGCAGATTCTGCAGTGTAAGAGACAAATGTGTCAACGTGTTGTCATCTAATTCCAACCTGGGTACCTGATACACATTGTGCAGAGATCCACCAATCACAATCATTCTCAATCAGTTTGCCAAAGCAGACCACGCCCCTGCATGTGGAGTGAGTTGCTGGTAACATGAAAAATCACCGATAACTTATTCATTTTTTGTTTTATTGTTTAGCACATAACAGTTTAATACAATGTTGATTTAAAAAAAAAAAAGAAAAATTACCAAAATACATGCAAAGACAAAAGAATAATAACAACATGTGAATAATAACAATGTCAAACATGTGCATGGGAGAGGTAGAAACCAAAAAGGACCACCACACCCATATAAAATAAAAAAAATAACTAAGAATAAAATAATTTGAAATTAAGACTTGGTGCCAAAAAGAAAGCAACGTCAGTTATCTGGAATTATTTCGGCTACAAGAAGGATGCTGCTTTTGCCACAACCAGAGGTAACACAACTAATTTGTTTGACCATGTATGTCTGGATCACACAGCTATTATATCCTTCTGAGTATTTTTTCATATCACAATATATATCGCAGGGCTTTTAAAAAAAAATGGCAATGTCAGTTTTTTCCCCAATATCGTCCAGCCCTAGCTCACACCATACATGAGGTGTACCATGGTTTAGTTTGAAGTCAACACTTGTTCTGTTCAGACCAAAGAGGTTTTTCAACATCTGCAAATATGATGAAAATCAAATGGGACGGTTCAGACCAAAAAGGATTGTGTGAAAGTGCCCTAAAAGGCTCTGAGCATTTCCTTCTTTTAAAAGTCAGCCCTAGAGTGGAGCCTTCATTGAATTACAGGGTGATGACACATAAAGGAGCCGGTATTAAAAGGTGCAATAGCTGCATCAAGGTTGTGTACGAGGATAATTTGAATGCAAAGAGTTTACCTAAGCCGGTCAAGAAGGATTAGTTTGTGTTAGGTCATCTTGTACATAGACGTGACTCACTGGTGCCCGTTAAAGGAAAAACAAGGGTATCAGGTAGGATTTGTGTTTACATGTACCATATGTTTATGGAGATGCACAGTGTTTGAACACCTGTGTAATTGTGTGTCGGTTCTCAGAGTCAGTAATAGGTTTTGGAATTAGTGTGTGCACCTGGCTATTGCGTATATATGTGAGTGGGCAGGGAACACGGATGACTGAGCCGATGACATGGTTCCTGTCCTTCAATCCTACAGTGATGAGTCAGAACAGACCGGTTATTTAAAAGTTCATTCTCCACCTCTGCCCTGTCGATAAGCATGTGATTACACTGATGTACCACCTCATCCATTCTATTTTAACTTCTCATCATCTTTTTGACAAAATTATTGGTGTGAGGAAGTATTCTTGCACGGTGATTCTTAGTCAGGGTTCCCACACGTGCTGGAAAACCTGGAAAATTATTGACTAATTTTCAGTCATGGAAAATGTATAGAAAATGAGAAAAAAGGTCAAATGTCCTGTAAATGGTTATCCTAGAAAATGTTTTATCCTGCCCCTGCTTTGTGATCTTGTGTGCCTAAACTGAGATAAGATGAAGGAAATTGTTTTTCCAAGTGATTTATTGAAAATGTAATATTTTAGAGAAAGTGTTCCAGTGTGTCATTAATGAAGTGCTATGCTTTAGTCTGTGGGTGTGTTTGCATTATTCTGATGCATTTGTCATAATTATTTTTCATAGATAAATTATAGCCATAGACTGCACATCAAATGTCTGAGTAATAAACATAGAAATGGTCTGGGTAAATGCAAGTTACTACTGTAGAAAAGAACACTTCCAAAGAATGAGGGGGGAATATATTCATCATGTATGACATGATAACTTGTCTCTGTAGCAGCTGAAAATCCTGGAAAATAATAATTAATTTCAGGGAAAGAGTGGGAACCCTGCTAGTGCTGTTCTGATTCTTATCAAATTGATTATTTAAATAATCACTTCAGTGTCCATGAGAGTTGCAGTCATTTGAATATTTATTTTTATTTATGACAATTAGTAGCATCATAAAAGCTGTTTATATTCAAGAAAGTTATCACATTTTTTTAACAATTTATGGCACAGGGTGGTGCACTGACTCTTTTATCATTTGAGCCACTTGCAGATTGATTTTCTCTGTGTTTATTGAGTCTCATTAAGCCCAGCAGACCTGGATCAATGGTGGCATTCTGGAGGATCAATAATACCGCCTGTTAAATTAGCTTAATGATGAGTATGTTCAGCGCTCTATAATCCTCTGCCTTCAGATCGGTGAGGACACTTGACCTCAATTTGAAACTTCATCATTTTAAAGCCCTGTAGATTCTGGACTACAGGTGTTCAAATGAAGCACTTCCTGTGCTTGTTAATTTGTCTACATCAGTGGTTCTCAAATCTGGTCCTCGTGGCCCGGTGTCCTGCATGTTTTAGATATTTCCCTCTTCACGGCTCTAGACTGACTTTTTGCACTGGTTGCACTGATGTGTCGAAGAAAAAGGTTAAGTGCACCAGCACAAAAGTTAAGTGCACCCAAATTTCCAACCATATCACATTTAACACTGCAGTTTTACAAGTTCACTTTTTCCCTCGAGGACCTGTACTAGAGTTGTTAAAGATGAGCCAGTAATTACTACACACTGTATGCCATGGTAGATGTCATCTGATTTGATCCCTGTGTCAGTAATAGCATTGTGAGAGGAAGGTGACTGCACTTTATGAAGCCAGGTGCTGAAAGAGCTCATGACATGTTGGGAAATACCTGGCCCTGAACATTTGACTGGCCCAGAGTTTTAACCAGAAATGTCACTTAGTTACTTCAAGGATTCCGGCAAGATCTTAAGTCTTTAATTTATTAATCTGCATTTAAAGCCGCACTAGAAAAGATTCTGTTCGCGGGGTCACCCTAAAGTCAATAAACAGTATTGTCTGTAACAACTGTTGTAAAAAACACTTGTGCATTTGATGCCGGTACACATCCTGAGACAAGACAGGAGACATACTGATATAAATGTATTTGGGTCTTCATCAGTGAGACATGATTAAAATCACCCAATATAAAAGTTCAGATCCTCCGCTAAGATAGTCTGTGTTCTCTACATTCATACAGCGGTAAATCGGCATCTTTTTTAAAAAATGCATTAATAATTCCTCTAAAATAGGCTCAACCACATTCAGTGTCTGGTGTCCAGATTAGTTCTGTGATAATAACAGCTGCAGTATCATTCAGTCATATGCACACAGACCCCTTCTCCCTGGGCTTTACCTGTTATTTTCAGTATTACAGTCCCTTCAATTGCACCAGGTTCTGGTGAGTTCAGACTTGTGTTCCTGTTTGGTGGTCCATGTCTCGTTGAAGGCTATGACACTACAGTCCTTAAAATGCTTTTGGAAGTGACCGTTCCCCTGGATGTCGTCTCTTCTATTCCATAAAATGATCATAAACGCTCAAATGCTCGTGCATTAGACTCTGATACCTGCCGGTCACTGTGTGTGCTGCTCATGCATTCATCAGTTATGTGACATTTAAGTATACCGTAAAGTGTAGTTTTTTAGTTCTTGTAGGTATCGGGTAGGAACCCTAAAAGTTATCTGGTGCCAGTACAGATGAATGAGACGCTGTGGAGTGATGAAGAAAGTGTAATTGAACTTATTGTGAGTTGTTGTACCACCATACTGACCAGGGAATTATAGTTTGAAAGATGAAAAGTGGTGTTGGTTTAATACCTTTAAAAAGTCCTTAAAGGTATTAAATTTGATATGGTTGATCTTATGTTGTCATAAACTTGGTCACTATTGTGTTTAAATGTGTCTGGGAAATGTCCAAGCTGCAAAGAAAGTAACATTAAGCAACTCTGTTCCACTGGTCAACCCAATGATTTATATTGAAATTAGGAACCAATGATCACTAACTTTGCGTCCCCTGTTGAGAAAGGATCACAGAACAACACATGTGCACCTGCGATTCACATGGACATTACAGAGAAAACCAACTTTGAGGACTTAAAGGGATGGCTCGCAAGCAAAAAGTAACCATGGGGAAGTGCAAATTTAATAGTGGCTGGTTGGAGAGAAGATCATCTCAACCTGGTTGACAGAAGTGGAGGGGAACGTGTTTAAAGCTCGCTGCAACTTGTGCAAGATATCAGTTCATCTCTTAAGGATGGGATTCATGGCATTGGTGTAAATAAATACATTTTCCTTATTACCAGGAGTGACAGATTTTTGCCAGTATGGCTGTGAAACAGGTATTAAATTATGTTCTAAATAGCCTTAAAAAGCCTGAAAGTTAACTTTTTAGAAACTTGTGGGAACCCTGTACTGAGTTATTTTCATTTTTTTTTTATAAACTTCCGACTTCTTAGACTAATTTGTGCTGTTATATATTCACCCAAAACTGTTAAATTATGTAACAATTTTGTATGTTTACAGCAAAATATTAGAATATCAATTTATAGACAATGTCTGTATCACTGATGCAGAGTTCTTTTTTTTTTTATATCTACATAGTTACTGCAGCCTTTGAGACCTTTTAACTGTTGGATTTTTAATTTCACAAATTCAGTAATTTTCAAAGTCTGTCTCTTCAAATTTTCACCCATTTACTCTAAACATGATTCCTTAACATCCGCCTCCACGCATAAACAATGAGATTGATCAACTGATGAATCAGATGCAACAGATCGAGACACAACAGAGGAAGTTTAAGGCGTCCAGGGACAGTATTCTGTCAGAGATGAAGATGCTGAAGGAGAAGAGACAGCAGTCGGAGAAGACGTTCATGCCCAAGGTAATCCTGCTTTCTACTGCCCTTCACACAAGGTTCGAGGAAACTGTTTTGTTGCATGATCTAATATTGGAGTACAGCTTTTTTTTTTTTAACCTTCTGCACCAATGTCTTTCTTTTCCCTAGCAACGTAGTCTTCAGAGTTTGGAGGCCAGCCTCCATGCGATGGAGTCTACCAGGGAGTCCCTGAAGGCTGAGCTGGGTACTGATCTGCTCTCACAGCTCAGTCTGGAGGACCAGAGGCGTGTTGATGACCTCAACGATGAGATCCGTCAGCTCCAGCAGGTCAGGATGAAAATAATGCAGAAAAATATGTCATCTCATTCTTTTTATAAATTATGTCTGTGGCGCAGTTTGCAAACGTTAACCTTTTTTTTTTTTTTTCCCATATGTTACAATCCTTTTATGCTGCTTTCATGTATGTACTGTGTTATATGTGAAATTCTGACCAGGACCCATTGAGATACAAGATCTTCTACAGATACATGATAAATTAATGTTAAAATAAAAAAATAAAAAAAAAAGTTGGGCAAAAACAGAGAATAGCAGATTTCAGTCTACATCATTTTTCTATTGTGACTGTCTCTTAACAATTTAGTTACTAACCACAAAAAAAAGTAAAGGTAGTTAGGTTTGGAGTCAAAACTGACACGTGAGCTTTTAAATATAGAACATGTCATTGGTGTTATATGCCATTAATGTGGCTGTGAAAAGAAGGTGATATCTTTGGTAAGTGCAGTAGACTGTTTTTTTTGTTTGTTTTATTTTTGTCCTGTGGAAATATATCTTGCCGTATGCGTACGATAATACACCCGTCTCCTACATTTTCTTTCTGTTCACCTCTCCCTCGCAGCAGCTGTGTGTGTGGGATGTTCCTGTGATCCAGTTTTGCCCCCTTTTTTCTGTTTCACTGCCAGCTGCTCTCAGCTCTCACCTCGATGAACTCTCAGCCATTCACGCTATTATTCATTGCGCAATATCTCCGCCCCCACAGCACAGAGCTTTTCATGTTTGCTTCTGCCAGATTGGTCATATTACATTTTTACAACGTAGCACATAACAATTTAATTTTCACAAATTATTGTTGATATTCTGTTGACCTAAATGTGTTCATAATATAAAATGTTTTCAATGCTACTTTCCTGCAAAGCCTATGTAAAGAAAAATATGTGCCTACAAACATTTGATAACAATCATGTTTATGTTTTTGCATAAAATTTATTCAAGGAAAAAAATTTCAAAACTAACTGATAAAGGTCTTATTGGTAACAAAATAAATTCATGCCTAACTGTGTTTTCTGTCCATAGGACAACAGGCAGTTGTTGAATGAGAGGATTAAGCTGGAGGGCATCATGACCAGAGTGGAGACTTATCTCAATGAAAACTTACGGAAGCGTCTCGACCAAGTTGAACAGGTACACTTTCCCTTTAA
The DNA here is from genome assembly GCA_029814645.1 of Fowleria isostigma. NCBI lineage: Eukaryota > Metazoa > Chordata > Actinopteri > Kurtiformes > Apogonidae > Fowleria > Fowleria isostigma. The sequence continues at coordinate 19,732,899 of JAPTGZ010000001.1, read as the reverse complement.
TCATCCTACATATTAGTCATGCATCCTGAACATTTTCTAACATGAGTCACAGTTATGTAAAACGGCTTACTTTGTGGTTTCTTTTATAATTATATGAGCCATTCATTGTGTAATTGGCAAGTTTAAGGCCCAGTCCCAATTCTCGTTTTCACTCTTAGCCCTTGCACTCGGCACTGCTCCTTAAAACAGAATTGCAAGGGATAGGGGTTGAAATACTCCCCTGTTAAATGGGGCAATCCTTCGATGTCTGTTATGCCATCAGCAATCATCGATCGCTAGAAACAGATGTGAAAACTTGGTTTGAGAAGGAATTCACCATGCCGTCAGCAGCTGTATTCATCTCTATTCCATGGACTTTGGGCATCTTTGTGCAGCTATCAATCGCAGAAATGCAATCTATAACACATTGAAAAAGCTTTAAACGGATGATCAAATTATTAAGTTATTTACGAAGAAAATACATACATTTGTGTGTTTCTTTGGTCACACAGCTATAGTTTTTTGCTGTGTTTACCTCCATCTTGCTGATGATTCGAACAGAATTAGGGGAAATTTCTCATACTTCCTCCCTTTTTAGTGGTCCTGAAAAATCTCCATTTCGAGGGTCAAACAGCCCTACCCTTAAGCCCCTCCTCTCCGACTCATCGAGAATCGGGACACTTCTTCATATGAACACGAAATGGAGGGGTAGGGCTAAGGCGGAGGGGCTGAGGGGTGAACTGGGATTGGTCCTAAGTCTTATTTTACAACTGCTAGATGGCTTAATGAAAGTCACCATGTAAAAAATAAGCAGGTGTCTTATCTTATATGTGAAGAGTCAGTCTCAGTGCTTCAAGTGTGTGATTTACACAAGTGAGAGCAGGAGTGTATGCATTTGAATGACCATTGTTTTTTGATATTTGCCAATGTGCATCAACACAGGAGTTAAATGAGCTGCGAGAGACTGAGGGAGGCACGGTGCTCACAGCCACAACATCAGAGCTGGACGGCATCAACAAACGAGTCAAAGAAACTTTGGCGCGATCTGAAGGTAATAAAGACAGAAAAAGGCATTTTTTAAAAGACATTTTGTGTAATAAATAAAAAGACTACACATATTGTCCATTTGCGTCTCAGGGGAGAGGCAGATGAGTCATGTTTATAAAATGTATTTACCACAGCATTCTTACTTATTTGAATGTATTGTGTACTAGAAAAAATGCATTTTTGGATAATGGCACATAACTCTGGTCTATAGTCATGTTAGAAATTCTATTTGGAATCATTAAATTGCAAAACTGAGACTATTTTAATGGGGTCAATACTAGCTGCAGATGGTGAGCCGTACCGTTTATGCTTGACTCAGACTTTAGAGAATATGTCCTTAGAGCGGTATAAATGTTCAAGTGGTGTTATGAGTTGAATACAAATTGATTGCTAGTGCGTTTTCCTGAGTAGAATTAAATTGCATAAATTCATATTTAGTCATACTCAATATCTTAATGTTCATATTCACAGCAGGTCCTCATGCTGAAGTTCTAATTTACTCCATTGTTGCAAAGTTTTTGCATCTAATTCTTTTCTTGCTCTGCTCCAGATCTGGACTCTCTGATTGACAAGACGGAGGGAGAGATCAAGGACCACATAAAGAGCATGGAGCGCTGGAAGAACATTGAGAAAGAGCAGAATGATGCCATCAACCATGACACCAAGGAGCTAGAAAAGATGACCAACAGGCAGGGCATGCTGCTCAAGAAAAAGGAAGAGTGCATGAAGAAGATCAGAGAGCTGGGTTCGCTACCGCAGGAAGCGTTTGAGAAATACCAGACTCTCACACTAAAACAGGTGTGCAAACATATATATATATATATTTATATATATATATATATATATATGACCACTTCATTCATGTGGTTTGTGAATTTAAGATGGATATAACTTAATGGATCCTCTGCAGTGAAATTAATTTCAGCACTGAAAGCAGTTGGAACGAAACAAAACAATTGTGCTTGTGGGTGTCAGAAACATAAGATCAGTAAGTCAGAAATTGGGCAACGATTATGGATTTTGTGGATACGATTATTACCTAAGGAATAATCACGGATTATGCATTGATTGATTTCAGGAATGACTGAAGTTGATGTTCAAAATTTAATTACATTAATAGTTGTATATGTATAATGTTATTAATACAAGACTAATATTTATTGATTCCCCCATGGGGAGATAAGAGTAATAAACTAAAGTTTTAAATGTCATCAACTGTTATCCACACCAATTTTTTAGAAAAGATTTTTAAAAATACTTCAATCATTTATCACATTTTCTAACATGATGTGGCCTAAGACAGTGCTGCCTATTTATTTATTTTTTTTAATTTAACGTTACATTAAAAAAAAATGTAATGTTAAATGTCACTGACTGAAGACCTTGATAGTATTACATTATTTGTCTGCCATAAACTGACATTAAACTGCACTGGTTTGTTTATTTACCTTGTACTGAGCTCAACTCTCACTGCTACACTACTGATTTTGACACATTTAATTCCTTACCGATTTGTTTTCATCAAATAATTTGCAACTAACATAATTTACCTCATTTATTTAATATGTATATGACCTTTACTTGGGCATGTAAAGCTTGGTGGTGATCCCACAGATGCTGAATCACATTACAGATAGTGGCGTTTTTTGCTGCAACTTGTTAATCAAGTTTTGCCTGTTGTGGATCTGTCTTCGATTATACCCCCACGGTTCTTGGTTTAACCAAAATGCTTCCAAATTGCTGACTTGAGGCTCTTATTTCGCAGAAACAAAGTCTTGCTACTTGTTCCCTTTTTGTGGAATGCTAGCTTGTACTTATGATAAGGTGTTGTGCCACTGGTGTATCTTTGTTTTCGCTTTGTGTAAGTTGTACTGACATGTCCAGCATAATCTTCCTGTTTTTGAGAGTGACAACAGAATCATGGTGTTGCAGAACTTTCATGATTAATTGGGATATTTTTAATTGTGGTTAAATGTGAAACTGCATAATCTCTTGCATCCAAAATAGAAGATACATCAGATGCGTCAGAAATAGAGATGCAACATTGGGTGATAATTTTATGTTGGTTTGGGAGTGCAGTCAATAAATTTAGTGTAAATACAAAAATATTGAGCAGCACAGCAACAACCCCCTCAGTATTTGTGTTATAACCCTCAGTACTCGTAGTTAGATTGGATCAGGTTGGCAGAATAAAAAGGAAGTTACCTCAGGGTTCCACTGTATCCTTTTAGTTTTACTTCACTAAATATTCTTTTCACTGCTGGCTGTAACATGACCTTTAATAAATTTATTCACTTTAAATTGAAACGCAAGACATGATGTAATGGTAACAGAAACAATAACTGCGTAAACCAGCTAAAGGTCAGTTATTTTGTGTATCTTATCTCACCTGAATCACAGTGGTGAGTGTGTGCGTCGATACACACTGATAGACCCAGCTCTCCTGAGGAATAAGGCGCGGTGCCATCACATGCCACCTACTCATCAGTGACTCAGACACTAGTTAGTGCTCTGTCTCTGATTTTTCAGCCAGCTGCCTCTGGGATCACAGACAGTATGTTGAGTGGACTTGGCAGTATCTTTCATAACTTTGAGTGTGTATGTATGCGTGTCATCTCCCCTCCTTGACAATGCTGAAAATAGCCTCTCACTTTCTCATAAACACTCAACATGGTTAATCTTTCTCTCTGGGTCACTGTTTGGGGATGAGGTGGTGCCTCTGATTGCAGAAGTGGCTGAGTGGGCCAAGTAATAATGGCACTTGCTCAAATTTCACTGGTCATTTGTGATTCTGATGGATGCATTTATAGTTCAAGAGTTTGGAGAGCGAGTGTCAGTTTTGAGCCAGTCTAAGCTGGCTTTAATTAAGCAGGTCATGCTGTCTTCAGATAGGAATACAGTCTGGCATAAATGAATAATGAACTTGGATTCATTTCCTTGTTACGTTTCTGAAGTATTATTGATTCTGGCAAGATTAATGTAACTTTCTAGCATTAAAAACCTCACATCTGCCAAAATAACACAAATATCTACAGGGAGATATTTGCTGGAGTATATTTATGGAAAAAAGGTGTCGTTTGATCATTATTTTTCATTTATGCTTTCCAGTGTAAATGTGTGAAATTGTTAATTAGCTGTTAATTGCTAATTTTAAAATCTGTAATAAGAGGCAGAGATTACGTATTGTAATACCAGCAGTGGCCAAACACAAGCAAGAAGTGAGAATTATTTGTCAACATCTGTTCTTTTCTTCCCTCCAGTTGTTCCGTAAACTGGAGCAGTGCAACACAGAACTCAAGAAATACAGTCATGTCAACAAGAAAGCTCTGGACCAGTTTGTCAACTTCTCTGAGCAAAAGGAAAAACTTATCAAGCGTCAAGATGAGCTGGACCGCGGCTACAAATCCATCATGGAGCTCATGAATGTCTTGGAGCTGCGGAAGTACGAGGCCATCCAGCTCACTTTCAAACAGGTACGGCTGCCTTTTAGTGAAAGTTGCTGGGTTCCACTAGGGACTCCAGTTTGTGGAGAGCTTCAGACATATATGATATTTTATGATTTTGTTTAATTTTTATTGTTTTATTTTGAGCTTGTGCAGTCCCTGTACAATACTTATTATATACATTTCATTATGTGTACACAGAAATACATAGAGAACTTGCTGCAAACACTATATACATAGAGAATTTCATATAAACAATATGCATAGAGAAATATACACCGAGAAGTATACATAGACATTGGTTGTAAACATTATGTGCACACAATATATATAATTCATGAATATATAGACAATTCACTATTAATATACAACCTTAGTAGCCTGAAAGGGAGTGAGAAGAAGTAGAGCGTACTTACCCCCACACCCAGTTTCATTACTTGAACTTGTATGGTTGCAATTTAGTCAGAGAAATTTGCTATAAACATTAGTACACCAAAACTAACTTTATCACAATGTACAGACAAAAATGTACCCAATCAAGAGAAATTAATACTGACAAGTTTTAGACAGCAAAAAAAATCTGCTCATTGATAAAGTTAACATGCAGTTACCCTAACTCTTGAAGAACAAACCTTATTTACAGAACCATTTTGTTGTGCTTTATAGGTGTCCAAGAATTTCAGTGAAGTTTTCCAGAAGCTGGTGCCTGGAGGCAAAGCAACGTTGGTGATGAAGAAGGGTGACACAGAAGGCAGCCAGTCCCAGGATGAGGGCGAGGGTGGTGCGGACAGCGAGAGGGGGTCCGGATCACAGAGCAGCGTGCCCTCAGTGGACCAGTTCACTGGAGTCGGCATCAGGGTAATATAATTTCACCAATTCCAAACATGATGTGGAGGGCAGCTGTGGAAAAATGTATTTTAAAGATGAGAGCAAGATCAGAACAAACATTGTCTAGAGGTGTGGAAATGTCTCAGGTCTTGGAAAAAAAAAAAGTCACGACTCTTTGACAGGGAAATCCAATGTGTTAGATCTACAGGGTGGGCACAAAGTCTCTTAAAATTTAAATCATTTATTACAGAAGCAATTGATGAGATACATTATTCAGATTTATTCTATGTATTAGTGGTTCTGAAAGTTTTTAATTACATAGTGGGATCATGTGCAGTCGAATCATTGGCCCGTTTTTCTTCTACAAAAGATCAATTACTGCAAATGTTGACCTTGACCTTTTGACTGAATATGTAGCCACACAACTGGACGATCTTCAACCAACCACCATTTTCCAGGTAAATGGTGCACCCTCACATTGGGGACTGTATGTTGGTGGGTTCCTAAATTAAACATGTCCAGAGTGGTGTTTTGGAAGGGATGGTCCAGTTCCCTGGACACCTCGTTCACCAGATATCACTCCCCTGAATTTCTGTCTGTGGGATTGTGTTAAAGATATTGTATATCGAACAAAGATACAGGACATCAACAATTCAAAGCAGAACTTGACTGATGCTATTGACACCATTGATGAGGCTCCGATACAGCCAAGAAATCAGTGCCTTCTGGATGTGCTTCATACAACGAATGGTCCCATATAGAGTGGATTAAATGAGGCAAACAACTTCAAAATCTACTTTTTATAATTTCCACAAATGTGTCTATTCATTTGCTCTTATAATACATTTGTAAAGTTGTAAAGAGACTTAATGGACAGCCTGTGTAATTTTACTTAATATTGTCTCTTTAATCCATACTTGCACTTAACTTGTAGATCAGTGGTTTTCAACCATGGGGTCACCTGAAATTTCTAATAATTATTCATTAAAAAAAAAAAAAGCTAATAAATATTTTTTAATGATTCAAAATATATTTCATTATAAATAAAACATCACACACTTTTCTCAATAAAAATCAAGTTCACATAAAATACAGATATAATATCTGAGAAGGCTTATCTTCATTATCTTTCAGATGTTCCTTGTGGTCCTTTTTAAGATGCTGCAACTCTTTCATAATTCATAGTTTGAGTTATTGTGTGTTCAGTATTAATGTTCATCCTTGTAAATACCATCTCCACTGACTGCACATATCTTGACCATGGAAAATAAAATTCTCTCTTTGTGCAGTAATCTACACCTGGCTTTTCTGCTTCTGTATATACATTATATAGCCTAAATGTCATCTAAACTTAATGTTTATTTGTAACATAGTATAGCAAACTATTACATGATCAAAAAAAATTAAACTTTAGGAAAAACAACGTCCCCGTTTTGACTGTCTGGGTTCACCAGAAATTTGTGATGTTAAAATGGGGTCACAGGTTGGGAACCACTGTTGCAGATGAACCTAACTGACTCCATCTCCCATATTCCTACATAAAACCGACCTGTGCCGCATGTTGGATTATGTGTTTGTCGCTGGTTTAAGACACAGCTCTTCTGTCCTGTGCAGGTATCATTCACAGGGAAACAGGGTGAAATGAGAGAGATGCAGCAGCTGTCTGGAGGTCAGAAGTCGTTGGTGGCTTTGGCTCTGATTTTCGCCATCCAGAAGTGTGACCCTGCACCTTTCTACCTGTTTGATGAAATTGACCAGGCCCTCGATGCCCAACACAGGAAAGCCGTCTCAGGTAAAGTACTGTGTTTTAACGAGTAAATTGAAGACACCATTCAAATCTGCCACAGATTCCCATGGTACTAATGGGGTTTAGTTTTGTTGATTGTATTTTGTGATATGGTTTTGGTTGATGTATAGATGAATTAGTCTGTAAATATAAGACATGATTTACCTGAAGGTGATTTCCCAGAAGATCAGGATAGAATATAAATATAATTGTTTTTCCTGTTTGTGGTTTGCTTCAGACATGATTGTGGAGTTGGCAGGCCACGCCCAGTTTATCACGACCACCTTCAGGCCTGAGCTCCTTGAGTCTGCTGACAAGTTCTACGGTGTCAAATTCAGAAACAAGGTGAGGCTTTTTTGACCTCACGTCATCAAATACAGGATCTGTTTATATGGAACTACAGCATAATAGTTGAAACATAAGCCCATGGGTCTTATAACTGTCTTTTGCCCTATTAAATATACACTTAAACTCAAAATTATTCATTTCCCCTGTCAAATACAAGGAATTTCTTATTTTTTTTAAGTGGACAAATTAACTGAGAGTTTGTGAAGCCCAAAATTATACTTAAACAAAGGTACAAAATATCACACAGGGAGAAAAAGATGCGTGTAGATGCAAATATACACACATACATATAAAACGTAATGACATATATACATTTATGCCCAAAGTGATTTAAAAAAAAAAAAAAAAAAAAACTTTGTCCAAAAAATAAATTGGCAGGTTTTCTCACATGTCGACTCCAGGTACATTCTGTCTTAATCTTTATCTCGGTGTGAGAGTTTCTGAAGAATGCCAAGTGACTTCTCTGTTTTTTTTGGATACAACTTTGTGTTCTTTAATTTCTAAAGTTTTTGCTCTTATGAAACATAATTTTAGATCTGTATAGCATATTACAATGTACATCACTGTGATAAAAAGAGACAAAAATAATCGTTATGTATGTATTCTGTAGATATGGATTTGACCCCAGCAATAAGGTAAAAATTACCCTTAAAAGTGCTTGAATTTCATCTTGAAAGATGTGTACAAACCTTGTACAGGGTCAGAGTAGTTTGTGAGTAAACATTACTTAATCAAGCATTAAGTCTTTGCTTTATAATTATATGTTAACCGCCATGTGGGTAGTAGGATACTTTGCATTTGCTTTTAAAATCCAAGACATGGAACATGGAAAAGTAAATAATATTTTCTTCTCATCCCCTTTGAATTAGCACTGTGTTTGTTTCTACCACCTTGATGGAAACAGTTCAGTTTCTAAGCGTATAACTTCAGAAAATCTTGGTTCTTGTTGTTTTCATCATGGTTATTTGCTTCATACAATAAAATACCTGAGCTGCTGATTGAGAAGTTGATATATTTAACAAGTATTTTGTTTTGTTTTTTTAATTAAAGCTGAAACTGGCTGTAGCATTTTGCCCCAAATCAGAGGTGTGCTCATTCAGTCTTAATTAGAAACCCTTCCAGTTTTTTAAAAAAAAAAAAGTTTCTCAGTCAAATTTCTGAGTATTGAAAGGCACATAATCTTGTAAGATAAGAAATACATGAGGAATGCATCTTCAAAAACAAAAAACAAAACAACTTGATATGATTTCATTAACCGGTCGGTACTGGAATGAGTCTAGTTAATTGTGTGATATTCATGCATTTTTGTGATTTTCATAAGAAGGGAAATATTTCTGTCGATAAAACATAATTTACTGTGAATTATGTATTCATTTATTCATATGTGTATTAAAATAAACCTTTTTACACACGACAGGTACAATTTCAACTAAAAAAGTAGGCACACAAGTATTTAAGCATGCGAAGTCAAGGTCTTGAGTTAAAAAATAGCTGTTTTGAAAAACTAATTTTTGTTTGAATAAAGAACAAGCACCCTGTAACACAGCATTGATGTTTATTTCTCATATTAATGAATGGACTTTGCATGTTCCTATGAGAAAACTGCAGACACTCGTAATTATTTACTAAATTGTTTTCATTATATTTAATCACACTCATTTTGTTTGTTTGATTTCCTCACCCCCTCTCCGATATAAAATCTTTTTTGTGATATCCACTGAGGAGAGTCTTTATGCAAACACTGAAAAAGTAAAACATCTGGATGGAAATGCACCTGAGGTTATGATGTACTGTCAGTTAATTTTTGTCAGTGAATAGACGGGTCTATCTTAACTTTGCTACAAACTGATGACGGGTGTTCATTTCCCTTGTTGCAGTTTTATAAATCTGCTCAGTTTGCTGTTTTCGGTTGACTCCTCCACAGTTTCCCCTAATAAACCCAGCTTTGGCCAAGTGACACAAGTAAAAAAAAAAAAAAGCACAAGCATTTTTACTGCAGTTTTCAGTTTCATAACATGAATAATTACTGCTTAGTCAGAGCAGCTAAAATGGGGGCATTGATCGCTTGTTAAATGTGTGTGTTCTAGGTGAGTCACATCGACGTGATCACAGCAGAGCAGGCCAAAGACTTTGTGGAGGATGACACTACCCATGGTTAAGTCTTCAGCTCCTGCTCATCCTGCATCCTCCGCCTCTGCACTGCGCCGTGGCTCACAGCGTTCACAACTGGCCCGAAAAGACAAATATCTGTCAACCCAGCAGCCTTTTCAGTCTCCTGTTACAGACGCTATACAATGCTCAGACTCGTACTAGAACCACCCACTCTAATTGGAAATGTTTAGATGCACACAAAAAACCCACTTTTCAAAACATTCTATTGTATTTAATCCCATGTTCTGTGCAGCTCTGGCTATGTCTCAGTCACTCACAGTATCACTCAAAACTATTTTCTTTGACGCTGAAAAACAGTCATTTTTCCTGAATTTGTCCTGTATAAAGCACTCATTTCCCTCTTTTTTTACTTGGATAAAATTCTCATGAAGAGTCGGCCATGTGACAGGATTGTCAGAAGCTCTTAAGGACCTTTACAAAAAGCAGATAATCTAGTGTACAGTTCAGACTGTTTTGATATGACGTTGACGATGTTAAACTGAAACCTTAACGCTCAGTAGAGAACACATGAGTCAGATCAGTGTTATCGTTGTTGTTGCCACCGTTGAAATGCAGCTTGACCAGAGTACAGGCTCACTCCGGGCCTTGTGTGATCCAGCCTTTGTACTTATGAAACAGCGCTAACCTGTATCTGTCTGACAATGTTTGTCTTTTGTTTGTTTTTTCAAGGTTGTGGTTCCTTTTTATGGATGTTGCAGTACTGTGTAATTTCCTGTTTTAGTTCATATGAAAGGTTTCATTCCAACACTGTATCTATTTTGGAAATTAACCAAGTCCTTTGAATTTGAATAAAAAAAAGAAAAAATAAGCACTGACACTGTTTACATCTGTGCTACTTCACACTTTTAATGACCACTAGGTGGTGCTGTGTTACTAACGACTCAAACATAGTGAAGCAAACGGCCACACGCAGGTAGTTTTTTTTTTTTATTACAAATCAGGAAATAGGTGACACTCCTTGAAATGTTTTTGTGATACATACTGAACATTCAGATTCTATGAAATTAAACTTTGATCAGTGACCATTACTGTTATAATGCGTGGAGTATTCTCAGTCTATGGATGCATTTTATTTCACTAGACCACCCCAAATTAGTTTGTATCATGCATTATTTATTGAATAATGTACACTCTTATCCTTCCTCTTGTGTTTTCTTTTTATTTCCATCTCATGTTAATGGATGGGTTATCACCCATGTCTTAAATTAGCTGTAAAATCCACTAAAAACAATTATCTATCATCCAATTTGTTTCTCATCTCTTGGTTACCTTGTTACTCTTCCTTATCCATGAAAATATCGGTTTGAATATTTTTGATGTGAGCCTTTGTTGTTGTCAGTATACCCCTGGATGTGCACTCTGAATTGACCTCATGTGTGGACATGCCCATCTTTGCCTGTAGCTTTTGTGCAGGTATACTGGATAATGAGGCTAACTGAGAATCCCCTAAAGCTCTCATGGTCGTTGGAGGAGCTGGCTGTCAGTGTTGGCTTTTTAGAACTGGGTCAGAGTTGACCCTAACACAAAAGTCACAATTTCAACTACAGCCTTTTATAATTTAGTAAAAAAATAAATCAATTGCATTATTTTGTTAACCTATTCAGGTTCCTGAAAAAGTTAAAAAGTCTTGATGCAGTTAAATGATGAGGTTCTTTAAGGCATTTAAAAGCATAAATGGGTTGGTGCCGACCCTAACACAACAGGAAGGTTAAGCTCTATGAAAGGAGCCTCCGTGGATCCCAGTGGAGTCACAGTGGATCCCAGTGGAGTCACAGTGGACATGGGGTCACTACCCATGACACTGAACGGCCCCAGACCTGAGTTAGGTACTGGTTCTGGTATCAGGGGTCCTGTGGGATCACAGGAGGTCCCACAAGTCCCCTGCATCCCTGTCATTCTAGTGGGACGTCACCCTGCACAGGCAGGGTACTTGAAAGGTCATGACCTCCTCAGATGGATTTGTAGACCCCTGTTGTAATACCACAGACCTCCAAAGCATCTTGGTCTCCATGGTTTGCCAGAACTTGGATGGTTCCTGATGTCAGAGGTTTGGAAGTAGACGATGACACCTTCATATGCTTTTATCCTCCAGTGTGAGACACCGGTTCTGTTTCTGTAGAGTACCGCACATATTCATTCTGAGGTTTATGTGAAATAAATGGGAAACTGCAGACTAATAATCTAGCTAGAATTTGTATTTCTTCTTTTACTGCTTCAAAACTCCCCCTGGTTCCACAGTGATTCTCAGATAATGAACAAGGTTTGAATGGGTCCTTGAAATCCTTGAAAATGCTTAAATTTCAATGTTGTGTTTTCGAGGTCTGAAAAGTGCTTGAATTTCAGTTTGAGTGCTTGAGAATGCTTGCAATTAAAACCAAAGCTACTTACAGAGAGCTGATGCATTTTGAAAAATAAAACTTGGTCAAAAACAAAATTCCCAAGTGTTGTCAGGTCAACTCCAGGTACATGTTTATCTTAATCTTTGTCTTGGTGTGAGTGTCTGAAAAATACCAAGTGGCTTTTCTTTTTTTGAATGAAACTTTGTCTTCTCATTTAGCCGAATTTCTAAACTTTTTGCTCTTATGAAACACAGTTATAGTTGTTTCCAGCATAATACAATGTACATGATAAAGAGTGAAAAAATAATCATGAGTCTGTATTCCTGTAGTTATGGATTTTTTAAAGTGCTGTGCTGAAAATTTTTGAAAATGACCCTTAAAAGTGCTTGAAAAGTGCTAGAATTTGACCTTGAAAAATGCGTATAAATCCTGAATTATTCTAAAATTGAATAACTTTTCTATTATCTTAGGTGTTAGTTCTCTGCCAGTTACATTTAAGGATTTTTTTCCCCACATTGTTGTGCTTAAAGAATGTGAATGACAACTACTTTATTATGCTGATGATTTGATTCATAACATCAAATCACTAAGTCTAATATATTAAAGACAAATTTCCTTTTAAAGAATTATTAAACCTGATAAGTTTATGGGATTTAGAAGGAGGTAAGGTATTTGTTTCCACCAAACAGTCATGAAATAAAGTGTTAACAGACAATATGATAAGTTGTGAGGTCAAGTAGAGGAATGAAGAGTAATAGTAGAAGTTTTTTTGAGTGACTGCGTTAGAAATAAATCACAGTTTTATATTTGGTTTATTGCTCACTGATAATTCCTTATTTAACATATTGTGTTGAATTATGAAGATCTACTTTTAAAACCACAACTGATAAAACTTTTATAACAAAATGAGCTATATGTATGATAAATAAAGTGAGATATTATGATGATACTAATCCATTATTTTTAAATTCTCCTGTTTTGAGGTTAAGAGACTTGGTTTATTATAGACCGATGTAAATCATATTTAAAGCAAAAATCCAAACACTACCAGATTGTGTGCAAAAGTTTGTTTATTTTTAATTTTTTTCTTTACAGTGTCTAAAAGTAAATAGGAGTTGAGAGATGGATGTACATTTATGTTACCAAAAGCAAAAAGAGAAGTTCAAAGAAGATGTAAATGTTTTAATGGGGGTTCAACTGTGGAATAGTGATCATTTAAAACTGAGGCAATGTACTTCCTTTGTTATGTTCAAAAAAGCATTCTATACATCTATATTTGAGAGTTATGGCTGTATTCGAAAAAAAATGTGTGTATATGTATTTTTTTAAATAAATATATATATATATTTTTTTTGTTTTTAAAATATATATGTGTGTGTGTGTATATATATCATTTTCTAACATTTATTTTTTTCTTTTTGTCTTTCTACTTTCTACTCTATGTACTGTTTTGCTTAAGCTGTAACGTAGGTGGGCATTAATAAGCTTTGCTTTTGCCTGAACCTTTTTTCACTCCAATTGTGTTATTTCTGTCTTATTCTGCAGTTTTGAAATGCATAAATGACTGAAAATAAACTATGACTATGACTAATATATATATATATATATATATATGTATATATACATACACACACACACACACGTATACAAATTGTGAACTGTTCTAGAAATACAAGTGCATCTAGAAAAACAAAATTGGTAATTCATTCAACTCATTACATGTAAAGTATTTTTAATGTGGATAATCACAGCTGAATATTCCAAATAACAAAAAGAGCATCTCAAAATATTAGAGCATTTCATTTCAAGTTTGAGGAAACCTCTGTGCTATATAAATATGATATATGATATGATATATGATGGCTACAGTTTTGAGGAGAGTGTTAACCAAAGCTGATTCAAGAATGTCCGAGAATCACAAAGAATAGACTGTGACTCAAATGAGTTCGTCATGAATCGCTACACTGAAAGGCCCAGGAATGGGCTACCTGTGTCGACCTGTTACCTGAGCTAAAGAGAAAAGGAAGTAGGTTCACACTCAGTGGTCCAAAGTCTTCTATTCAGAGTAAAATAAACATGTATTTCAACTGGAAATCCAGGTCCCACAGTCTGGAGGAAAGTGGAAAAACAGACTCCACGCAGCTACAAGTCCGGTGTGAAATCTCCAGTCAGTGATTATTTGTGGTGACATGTCATCTGTTGGTGTTGGTCCGCTGTGATTTATTCATTTCAAGGTCAATGCAGCTGTCTCTATGAACATTTTAGAGCATGTCATCCTGCCGTTTGCTGTCAAGCATTATACCAGTGTTTTTCAACCTTGGAGTCGACTGAAATTTCTAGTAATTAAATTTTCTTTTAAATTAAGAATAAAAAATATTTTTTAATAATTCAGTATATATTTCATTCTAATCGAATGTTCATTGGGGCTGGTTTAAGATGCTGTAGCTCTTTCATTCAAAGTTTGAGCTACTGTTTGTTAGTATTCATTTGCAGCCGTGTAAATACAAGCTCCACTGACTGTACATAGTCAGTAAACTAAAATTCTCACTTTCTGCAGTAATCTACACCTGGCTTTTCTGCCTCCATCCATAATATTTTACATTATATAGACTAAATGTCATCTAAAATCAACATTTATTTGCAACATAATATAGCAAACCATTATATGATCAAAACCAAATTAATTTTAGCCAAAAATTGTTTCCATTTTTGAACGTCTGGGGCCGCCAGAAATTTGTGATGTTAAAATGTCATGAGCCAAAAAAGGCTGGGAACCCTTGCATTATACAGATGACAGTTTCCATTTGCAGCTGTACATGGTACCAGCACACAGTAACAAAACCACTCAAAACTGGTTTGCTGGCCGTGGTGTCACTGTGTTTGGACCTGAGCTCCACACACACTCTATTTAATGTTGTCAAGAGGAGGGGTGTTAGAGGATCAATACATAATTGAGGGACTTCTTGAATTCCCCTTACAGAGTAACATAGTTGACAGATATACTTGACATTTTTTCTGTTTTCATCCTAAAATCAACATAACCATAACACCACATGGAATTTACACATGAAGATTCTTCTAAATGTCATATATACAACGGAGTCAAATTGAAATGTAAAGTTATTTATAAAGATATTGTTATAACACTGTTGACATTAGAGTGTGATCAATACACACTTGACTCACACACTACTTTATATTAAATAAATCATAAAGAGGAGAAAGAACACATGTTGGAGTCTGTCCAGTGTTTTCTTCAGGAGGAAATGACATCATGTTGAGCAGGAATTAACACACTTCTTTCAGAGGTGTTTTTGGAATGGGTAACTTAGTAGAAAGGGATTTCTTGAACACAAATACAATTTGTTATTTTCCAAATAAAATTAATATATTGCCAAAAAATAAATATCTGTCATGATTATCTCAACTTAATTAACACAAAACAATTTTTGAATAAGCTAATTTTATCATTGTTTAAATAATTAGAAGGTGGTTGTTATTAAATTTGGATGTTTATTTAGTTGACATTTTAGTAAATCTAGTCATTTATTAATTATTTATCAATTGTTTATTAATAAGTGTTTGTTTCCATAAGTAAATAATTATGTAAGCTTTAACACATGATCATAATGAACATGAAGAACATTAGGGGGAACCTGGGGAAGGGGGCTCCTGGCTGTTCCAAAGTCCACACTTAAATCTAAAGGTGCTTTCTCCATCATGGCCCCTCGACTTTGGAACGGCCTGCCTGAGGAGATAAGGCTAGCTGAATCAGTCTCATCTTTTAAATCACTTCTTAAAACACA
>JAPTGZ010000001.1:19661901-19672370 GCA_029814645.1 Fowleria isostigma | reverse complement strand
TAGAGCCAAGTGGCAAAAAATAAATTAATAATAATAATAATAATAATAATAATAATAATAATAATAATAATAATAATAAATAATCAGCTTATTGTGTTCTGATATTATAATATATCATGTACAATATGTATATCTATAGATATATATGTATAGATTAATGTAGTTTTAACAGGGTGATAAAATGAGGCCTGGTAGCGCCTTGCATGGCAGTAGCTGCCCACTGGTGTATGAGTGTTTACATGAATGGGTGAATGTGAGGCTTGTACTGTAAAGTGCTTTGGGCACCATAAAAAGTATGGAAAAGCACGATTTAAGTACCGACCATTTACCATTTACCATAAAGTGATAATAGTCATAGTAGTCATAGCGATTTACAAGCTTTATGTATGTCATTTCATTTTTTCATTCACATAATAATAGTAGTTAGTAGGTTGTTATTTTGACTTAAATGCAAGTAGTTAATCCTCAATGCTGCTACTTATGTTAGTTTCAAGGAAGACACAGTCAACCTCTGTTCTTGGATTTGCTATCAGACTCACTCTACTACGAGTGGATGAAGAGGTGGTGTACAGCACTGTCAGTATGCAGGGTTAAAAGTGGAGTGCATAAAGAGAGAAACAGAAAAACACATAACAGAAGGAAAGCTACACACACACACACACACACACACACACACACACACACACACACACACACACACACAAAGACAAAATTAAAGAGCAGTGCAGTCATGCCAAGCAGTTTGGGAAACAGATTAAAAATCCGGCACGTTAATGACCCACCCAAAATAGTGTGGTGAGCGAGAAGGCTTGTGGCTTCTCCATTTATCAGCACATGCTCAAAATCCACTCCAAAGAGCTTTCTGCCAATTAACCTTTCTGCTAATCAATTGTACCTCAGGGAGGATGGAGGGCACAGTTGGTGGCCTCCAACTGTCCCTCTGAGATAGCTGTTAGATGAAGTGTTGAAGATGAAGGGCAGCGTACACAGTGTACATTACGCCCGTGCAGTTGTATTCATGTTGCTTTGTATGTGGGAACTCAGATGCAGCTGTTATTAACTCATCAGTGTTTAGATAGAAGGGATGGAACCTTCCTGCCCTCCTGCCATGTGGATTTGGTGGTTCCTGTGGCAGAGAGTAAATTGAAGATAAGACGTCGCTGGCTAGAAATGGTGTGATAGCTTTGCTGTGCTTTCTTTGACCCAAGTGGAAACACATTTGTTTGAAGGGTCGAGCTCATTTAACTGGCTTTATGTAGCGATGGATTGGCTGAATGAATATCTCTCTAGTCGCTTTTAAGAAAAAACTTTTTTAGCTTGTGTTTTATTTTCCTCATGTTCAACCTATTTTTTTTTCATAGTTGTTTTATCCTAAGTACAACCACCGTCTGTTGCTAATCTGTGGTGTATCTACAACCTTGTGCCAACACAAAGTCTGTGTGTTGAAAAGTACCCAGATGTTACCGCATATGTAACTCTATATTGTGCAAATCTGCCAGACATATGAAATCATCCGTTGACACCGACAAAATGCAGTTTTATAGTCATTATCTGATGTGTTTTCTCCATAAAACACTTCTCTCTTGTTAAATGAACATATGAAAAGTTCTGTTTCACATTCGGTATCTGTATGAACGTGTGTGACTCAGATTTCTCTTCTTTGTGCTTTCTGCTAATGTGTTTTGTCTGGCAAAGCCATAGAAAAAAATCTCCCATGAACACAGTCTGAACAAATACTTCAAGTCAAATCTTACCATATGATTTTTTAAAAATGTTCCTCCTGCTGACTCTTCCATTATATAATATATTTTAATCTCTTTACATACATTAAAGCCCAATGTACCTAACACTTGTATTTGTAAAACAAACACAAAGAGATAACGTTACAGAGTTGATGTTGTGATATTTTATCTCTTCTAGTGTGTCACTGTATATTTTTAATGAGGATTTTACCCACAGAAATCCCTTGCTGATCTTTACACCAGGGCATAGCCAACCCATTCTGTCCACCGGCTTTGGGGGGGATTTTTTGCTTATACTGGTTTATGCAAGAGGACTTCCCCTTTCATTTTTGTCCTTTTATTCGTGTGTCATTTTTGGGATTCTGCAGAGCAGCTGTTGGTTGTCGGGTTGACTTTCTTTCATTGTTTGGGTTAATTTGTACTAATGGCTATTTGAGCAGCCTGTGATGCCAGCAGAGGAGACATGTTGGGCCATATGGGTCTTCTCCTTCATTGTCAGACCAACATGTAGTGTCCACCATGTGCCTGGTACGTGATTGGCCAGTTTCCACTAGATCTGTCACCCATCTGTTGTCTTTGAAGAAGGATGTGCCATCTTCATAGCATTGCTTGGGCTGGGGCTGTTAATTTATTATGCTTTTGTGACTGGATGATGCTGTATTTCAAAATGTCAAGATGCTTGAGACAACCATTAAATCGATTTGTGTTGTTAATAAAAGATGAGTGAAAAATATTTAACACATAATGGCTGGAATATATCTAGATTGTACAGCTGTTAGCGTTGGGACATCAGTCTGCATTTTATTTATTCTTTTACACTAAATAATCCAACATCAAACATGCTTAACCCATAAAGACCCAGTGGTACTTTTGTTGCAGTTCCCAAACTATTTTTTTCTCTATATTTAGCCTTTCTTAAGTGATTTATCACCATTTATTGTAATATTATCCTCTTGAGTTTGAGTTTTTTTCCCAGTGTAAATTATGTATTTTTCTATATTTAATTCACCAATCATGTAGTTGTTCATAAAATCTCATGGTAAATCAAAAGTTATTAGAAGAGAAAACTGAAGAAACTGGGACTTTTTCAGTAAAATATATCAATAACTCAATATAAACCAAGTGTGTCTATCCACTGTCATTGACCCAACTCCATGGGTTTTACCGGTGAATCAATGTTATAGAAGACAACCATGTTTTTATGTTCACTACAAAGCCTCTGAACATCCAAATGGGTCATATCCGATGACCATGAAAAGATGACAAACTCTATTTTACATCAATTACTTACTTGTACTGATAGGATTAGTGTATAGGTAGATAGTGCAGTATATAGATTCTATAATACAGAGCAACCAATTGGATGCACTGTTTTTTTTAATGTCTTATTACATGTTTCTTTTATATTGTTGAATATTTCAAGCTTTAAAGTCTCAGCCTCATTTGGGATTTTATAGTTCAGTCTTCCCACCCCAATCCTGTTAGACCATTTGTTTCACTGGTGTTGAGTTTACACTTTTATATGTTAGAGCAACAACGGTTAATGCTACGTATGTGCCGCAGAACATTTTCCAATTTTTCCAGTTTACAGATGTAGAAGATATTGGAACACAAAGCATAAAGCCTGTGTACTCTGTAGATGTCGTACAGTAATTTGAAAAATGATGGGAGGTGTGAAGGGAGCAACACCACCATTGGCCAAGAGATGTGACAGTGTGACGACTGGACTGGGTGCGATTGGTATTTGTAAGCATGACTGTAGTGACAGATGGTAAAATGCAATGCTTGCTTTGGACAGGGACGCAGGAGAGTGAGAGTGAGGTAAGGACAGAGAGTGTGTGTGTGTGTGTGGGGGGGGGTATGAAAAGAAGGAGAGGGGTTGGGTTAGGATTAGATTGTAGGAAGCATTGCTACGTCACCTTGTGTACCAATATAGCTCTGATGTTGCTGACCACACTCAGGGAAGACTGTAGTTACGTGATTCTTACTGTACACCACAGCTGCTCATCAAAACATCTGATCTGTGTGTCGGTGGACATTTCTCTAGTTCTTTATGATAGGTTATCTGGAAGTACAACATTTTGATTCAAATACTTTACTCAAGAGCTGAGCATTAGTAAATACATTTATTGTCTACACCCGGCAGCAGCTATAAATAACTTTTTCGGAGCAGCAGAAAACAATGGCTCGTTGACCTCATGTCAAAGCCGACATAATGGTTTATATTACTTTACCTCTAAGTCTTGTAACACGTCTTGCGGTCTAATTCAGTTCTCCTTGTAATCTGCACCTGAGGGAGTTCCCTCTTTTATTACTCATTTTTTGACTGACTGGTGGATCGAGACACAAGGACTTTTTTGTCAACTTTGTAGTTACTGTAACAGGACGTATAGCTGATGTAAGTTTAGACTTCCACAGGCTACCCCTTCAGCCTGTGCGGTCGCCATCCTTCATTTTGCCGACAGCAACTTTGATAAACCACATGGATCTCTGATGTCACTCTGTCCAAAGTCCAAGTGAGCTAACCGGAGGCTCAGTCACCTGGCCTTGAGCTCTCAGCACCCAGTTTGACGCTCAATGTCGGCAGACCTCAGGTAACTTTAGGGCTTTTTTCAGTTCTTGCCAGCACTCTGTCGTCAACTGACGACACAACATCCGATAGACCGGAAAAGAGAAGGAGTGTTGATAAACTGACAGAAAACTCTGGCCTTGGAATTTATGGTTTATGTTTGAAAACCTTTGCTGGTTGACTTCAAAAGTGCATGGTAGCTTCAGTTTACATCAGTCAGTAAATATCTTAATGAATTCCTTATGTCTAAAACTTTATCTAAGTCGTTATTACACTTCACTGTGTTGAAGACTTGATTCTGATTGGTCAATGATGGCATTCAATGGCTTGTTCTTTCTTTGCTGTGAAAAAATAAATTGTTCCTGACCTGTACGCTAGGGGTTCACTTGCTTTTTCAGCTTGACAAATAAATAAGAATTTGCTATCTTCCTGTCACCCAGATTTACAGATCAAAAGTACATTGTGAATTGTTAAACATGCATTTAATCTGTATATCTACTTTTGTATTCTCTTCTACCATCTTGCGCAAAGTCTAAAGAATACAAATTTAAGGCATAATGTAAGCAGTGCAGTAGCTCTGCATCAGCTGAACAGACCAATGCAGCCAAAATGGCTTTTTCAAAGTGAATTAGGGAAAAAATAATTTACATATTATAACACTTCCACCTCTGACAAATGAAATGTAAAATTTATTTGAATTAATTATTTCCTTTGTAAGTTAATATGCAGCAGGCCAGTCATTTTTGTAACAAAACCCAAGAGAACATGATGGAAGTCTTGATGACCCTGAAGGTGTTTATTTCATAATAATGACCAGCTCGCTGAATGTTATCCCTTACTTGTCATCCAGATTTAAACACATTTTATTTCTTTGGCTAATGTCACTCTAGAGCACACCAGTGGGTAATACATCAGCAGAACTCTTAACACTAATTGCAGATTTCCTGCTAGGGGACATATTTTTTGGAATGCGCTTTAGGCTTAACAGTTGGCTGTGAAGTCAAGTCAGAAGTTTCCTTTTGACCTGCGTGTTACTCAGTGACCCCAATATCCCATGTGCACCACCTTAATTGCTGAAACAAGATCACCTCCAGCTACCATCTGTATCCAACAGAGAAGTGGAGAAAAATGTTTCCCCAGTGCAGGCTTTTTAGGGTGTAGTTAGGCATGTCTCTGGGTCTAAAGTGTGTGTGTGACTTGAGTCAGTCATGCAATGTCCTACAGGCATGTGCACTTTACAGGTTTATATGACAGGGAGAGGCCAAAGCTGGGTGCCTGAGAATACAGTTACCTCACAAAGTTTAGTTTATTATTTATATTACTTTGTAAAAACCCGTGACTGATCCCCAGTATAAATCTGCTGTTTAAATATACGTCATTGGTGAAACACAGCATGAATCTAAGTGATTTTTTTCTCGAGATGCAAGCCTTAATGGGTGTTGTCAGGGGTCGGACCCTATGTCTCTGGCCAAGATACCTCCTCCATTGCTAGGTGCTATAAATCAGGAGCAACCCCCCTTCATCTGTGCCAAATGTGGAGCAAAGCAAGTTGACCCTGCTTCCTCACACAGGCAGCGTTCTGTCACGGCATGGTGGGAGCTATGTGTTGGCTATGCAGGCTGCGGCAAAGTGTCTGATTTGCTGAAAAGTTAAATTAAGGCTGTGGAATGTCAGTAACTGTTTACACTGCGGTTGAAAGAGTCAGGAATTACTTTTCTCCTCTGTTTGATAAGTGATTGGATTCATATATTTTGGTTTATGCGGGTCTTGTGGTATATGTCTACTCATGTGTCTCAGAGTAGAAATCCACACGTTGATTCCATACATGCTTTTGTGTTTTCATTGTTTGCCATGAACCTTCTGTTTGTAAGCGTACACTGTAAACTTTTACATGACTCAGCAACAGGAGAAAAACAATGTATTTTCCTCTCTGTAAAGTTAAAAACTAAATGAAGTTTGATAGTGTAGTGTATAGTGTTGTAAAAGCCATTCTGTTAAATATGATGAATCTAGTGCCCTCATATGGTGGTCTATATCCCCATCAGACCTCCTGGAGCCAGTAAGAGTAATATGTAGCACCACCTAGTGGATCATGGAAAAGTGTCCTCATAAAACAAAAACACTAAAGCCAATATGTGCATAACTTTCCTCACATCTTATTTATCTTTGGCTCATTCTTGGCTTTCATCACATTCACAAAAAATTGATTTTAAAAGTTGTTTTTTTTTAATACCTGCATAGAATGAGCAATATTTCCCAGTAATTTCACACACTAAAATCAAACCATATAAATAAAACTGTGCACCTGAAATTAGCATCATTTAAAAAAAAATTTTTTTTTTCATTAATTTCACAAAAAGTTTTGCATTTTAAAGCAAATAAGTGAAAAAATAGTTATTTTGTCGTTCAGGTCATATACTTCTTATCAGATATTTTGTAATCAATATTTCTTAAATGTTTTGTTAAATTATCTTTGCATTAAATCTCAGTAATTTCAGTTGTTTTTTTAAAAAGCAGTTTTAGTATTATGAAGACCCAGTGCCTTGTAGTGTTTGTAGATTACACACATAAGCTATATAATAAGAAATAATGAAGCTGTAGCTCTACATACATTTTTTAATTATGTGTTTTATAATGTGCCCTGTTTGTTTGTTTCTGCTGTGCTTGTATATTTTTTTATTCATAGTTATTTCTTGAATCTCTTATGGTGGAAATGTTTCAAACTTTTGTGATCAACAATTGAAAAGAAAATATAAAAATCCACACAAGGTTATAAATATAAGAATAAACACAGAAATTTACTGTAAATCTGCAGTTATACAGAAGTGCATAATTATATACATTCACACTGGAAAACAGTTATTAGTTTAAAAAAAATAAGATTGAATTAATGCCATTTTTACTCTTGCAAAAAGGGAAAATAAATAATGAAACAGTAGAAGTATAAGGCCTGAAATAATAGTTTCCAGGTGCTTTTAATGTTGTAGCAGTAATTTGTCAGGCCACACCGACTACAGAAAGAGGAGATTAGGAACGTACCACTCAGACCGGGCTCTCTCTGTCAGCCAAAACCACACAACATCCACGGCGACGGTCAGTATAATTATTATGGTTGTACAAAATTATTCTAATGTGGGTGGGTTTATTCAATTTACCAAACATTTTTAGAGCTTCAGATTGTCAGTATGTTGTATTTTAAGTACCATAACCCTGTTGAAAAGGTTTTTAACCAGTAGTATTTGTTCAAAGTTTTCATAAGCTGCCTTAATGCTTACCTTTAAAACAAATAATAATAATAATAATAATAATTTAAAAAATACACATTTAACTACAAACAAATGTTTAACAATCCTTTGTTCATCATATTTTCCTATTTAACAATTATTCTATAATTTTTTTTAGTCTGAGAAAATTGTTAAATACAACATCTTAATTATTTAAGTCTTACAAAACAACTGCAGCATATTACATTAATGGAGATTTATCCAGTATTACCCTGAAAAGCATATGAACATTAAAACTGTTTAACATGTCAGTATATTTTCACACTGCTATTACACTGTTGCCCATAAAGTTGGAATAAAATATGTATGACCTCTTCTCTTGAAATGATTGTGACAGTGTGATTTATTCTTGGATCGGTATAATGAAGTGGACTCAAAAGATGATTACTGATGTGTATAAATAGAAATTAAAAAAAAAAAAAAAGGAATGTGTATGAAAACAAAATTGTTCCAACTTTATAGGCCATAAAGTATATTTGTGTTTCTGAAACTCATAGATAGATGAGCTTTTATTACAAATCCATGGTTCACACTAAAAGACAAAGATAAATATAGACACAATGAAAAAATAAAAATAAAAGCACACTAAAAAACATAATTAAATTACAATAAAACATAATAAAAGAACCTCTATACTTTCTATAGAGTATCAGTATAATTAAATAAATTCCATTTTTATTCCTTTTGGCTCATAGTGAAGTCAGATTATGTTTATCAAGGACAGAGGAAAATGTTTGTGCAGTCCAAATAATTCCTACTTACAGGTTACATTACTTAAAGCCTAAACTCTTAACACTCAATACCAAAAACCAAAATAAATGTCCACATTCCATGATCATCACAAGCGAACACAGGATAATGAGAGAATCTCCACTGAAGCATTACACCTGACAGAGGCAATTCTGTTATTCTATTCTATTCTATTCTATTCTATTCTATTCTATTCTATTCTATTCTATTCTATTCTATTATAGAATAGAACAGAATACAATACAATATAGTACAATATGAGAGATTTATGTACAATATGATATAAAGGACAAGTTGATGATATAGTTTGAAAAAATGTGAGAATGTATTGCACATGATGGTTGTATAAATACAGAATAATTACAGTATGATTACAGTGCACTAGATGAATGAATGTTGAGGTATACTGTATTTAATTAAAATATTAGAGGTTACAACTAAATCTAAATGTAGTTGCTGGTACCAATGCTGGTTACAGCCACCACATTAAACTGTTTGTTAGTGAAACTGCATAGCCAAACCATAGATGTAGTTGTGCAGCATTTTCGCAGTGCCTCCTTTAAACATACGTATCCCCTATGTGTTAGTCCAATCCGTGTTCTCACACACACACACACACACACATGCTCACCACTTGTGACTTTTCATCACATGTGTCTCCTCTGCCTGTCCACTGGTTAATAACACACGGAAACAGCTTTACTCCCGCGGTGAGGACCACTAGTCGTGATGTCATGCAAATATACATGTGCAAGCTTTAGTAGAGGGTAGAGAAATGCGTCAGTCTGAGCTACCGGGCAGAGGTCAGACTATAGTGCAGTCTGAGTTTGGTGTCAGGGGTGGGAGTCGGACCTCCACTGCTACTCCATGAAGGTTTAGGTTTCTTCCAAAATACCTAGGTGTGCCTGTGTACAACCCTGTTGTGACAGATCAGGTAAATGTTGTCTTGTCGTCTGTGTTTGGCGAATGCATTTCATTTATAGCCGTCTGTCTGTGAAGCTGCAAAGTGTGTGTAAGCTGTGTGATAATCTTCTGGATGCTTCTTTGGACTCACTGAAGGACTGTTCTGTACTTAAATCCGTCCTCTAATATGTTGCTTCCCCTGATGAAGCTCTGTGAACTGATTGGGCCCATGTGGCATTTTGTTTTGACTACAAGTTGTCTTTGATTGCTATGTGGGGATTTTTCTGCAGCGATGATGCTTTACTTTGGCCTTCGTAAGTAGAGCTTTACTCATGGACTGAGTTCACACCATTTGGCCTCTAAAGTGTATACTTAACTTGTTATATTTTTTATTGTAATGTGGTATTGTGTTATGAGCTTTCGGAGCAATTAAATGTTTAATATAATTTTTGTATAAATGATATACTAACTTGTTTCATTTATTCATTTTTTTTTCTATTGCTCTGTTTTATTGTTAAATTGTTTTTGATATCCATCTCACAAAAATGCCATTACCAAGACAAGAGTGTTTTTAAATTGAAAATAAGTGACAGCCAGATATTGTGATTATACTTCTCTAGTTTTGAACACATATGGGAAGGTTTCTATTTGACCGAAGGATGTTTTCCTATTACCACCCTAGGCCGGTGTTGGAACAATAACCATGAAGCTGGAGATCTCTTAATATACTGCAGCTGTTTTACCATGATAGATTATTATTTACTTCTCAATTTCAGAAATATTTCTACAAATTACTCATTAGATCAACACTCGACACCTTTTAAGCAGAGGGCTACATGATAATATAGACATTTATCACTTATTCAACACTATGAGGTCTAGATTGTCATGTGTTATTTTTCTCTAGAAATGCTGAATAAAATACAAAAAACAACCCTACATGGGGGAACACGCAAACCTTAAGTTGTTTGACTGAATCAAAGTATTTACATGTATAAAATACATTCATCATAGAGTATTCCTATAATCTGTTGTGTTGAATTAGTGTTACTTTCTCTTGATTGTGTTCATTTGTGTCCTGTACATTGTGTTAAAGTTAGTTTTGGTTTACTAATGGATTTTTACACCTAATTTTTTGACTAAATTGCAACCATACATGTTTAAGTAGTGAAACTGGGGGTGGGGGTAAATAAGTTCTACTTCTTCTCACTCCCTAGCTAC
>JAPTGZ010000001.1:19603971-19614261 GCA_029814645.1 Fowleria isostigma | reverse complement strand
AGATCCTGCGCAGAACCCTCAGGCTCCCAGGCCTCTGGTAGAGGACCCGAGTCTGAAGGAGACACCGCCCAGGTGGGGGAGAGAACGATTTATGTATATATGTATATATAATATACAGCAATTTACTATGAATATACAACCATAGTAGCCCAAAAGGGAGTGAGAGGAAGTAAATCTAACTTAGTCCCACCCACAGTTTCACTACTTAAACTTGTATGGTTGCAATTATGTCAAAAACATTAGCTGTAAACATGCATTATTACAGCAAAACTAATTTTAACACAACATACAGAACACAAATGTACCCAATCAAGAGAAACTAATGCTAATTAAACACAACAGATTATAAGCAACAGAATGAGTAATTTTACAAAAAATAAAAAAAGAAATGCAAGTATATGTAATAAATAGTGTCAGTAATTAAAATAAAAAGTAAATAAAAATCCAAGAATAAAACAAAAAAAATAAAATAAAGAAAACTAAGAAAAAAATTTTATGTCTGAGATGTAGTCTCACATAACCAGACTTCTCTCCATATTCCATTGTAGTATATTGGTGTGTAGATACGTCTGGCACCATCCACTATCATTGTGGAATAGGGTTGGACAGGGTTGTTCCTGGGTTACTAGGACAGAAAATGTGCAAAACACTGTCGGCATAGAGGTTGTTTTGACAGAACAAGTGCAAGTGAGGAAATGCACTTTGACACTAACATGGCTGAATCCGTACATCAGAAGACCTGTGTTGTTGTCAAAAACTTGCCAGTTAGGGTATTGTTACAGCTTATTTATTTATGTTTTTGGGTTTTTTTTACATGGCAAAGTGATAATGTGTAAATAGATGCAAGAAAGAGAATGATAACCCTCCCACCCTGCTTGTATTTGGCTACCTTTATGACGACTTTTAACAAAGTTTTGATTCAGCTAATGTAAAAATAACACAACTGAAAGCTTAAAATGCAAATAGAGTCAAAACAAAACAAAACAAAAAAAGTACTAAATGTATAATGTAACTCACAAACCATCAAATGAAATGAACGGTTTGAAGTGGGTCTGTCTGTTTCTGTAATAAAATACAGCAGAAATTTGGAATGGCATTAAAAACAAGTATAGAGGGGAAAAAACTCTCTTTGTACTTAACATGTCTTGAACTCTTCTGTGCAGACAGTATGAGATTTACTGACAGAAGTCATGTCCTATTCCATCTGATTTCCAATAAAAAAAATGTTATGCTTATTGTAACTGTAGAAAAGCATCATCGCTAATTGTGGACTTCTATATTGTATAGTGATGTATAGCTCAGCCCAAGTATGAATTTTCAGGCTTTATTATCATTTTAACACTGATTGGTTGACTTCTGCTTGGAGTTACGAGCTAAAAGTACAGTCTGTGTCTTTTGTATTTGTGCTTTTCGTCAAGTCTTCCCTCTGCGTAGCGTCGCACAGACAAACAGCTCTGTGGTTGAATGTGTCGGTGTGTGTGGGAGTGCTTCTGTGTGCTGCATCTATTTGAGCTCCCTCCTTTTCAGCCTGTACAGACATGAGATCTCTGGCCATTGTCTGTGTGTTCTGGCAAAATGCAAGCTCAGCGTAGGACGTTCAAAGGGTTATTGGTCCTCTCCCCCACTCTGTTCATTTTACCGTCTCATTTTGTCCCGCTTCTTGTCCCCTCCCCTTACTGTCTGGGTTCTCTGGTGGGTTTAAAGGACACCGCGTCTCGGCCCTGCCCCCCCCCTCCACACATTTCCTTTCCACAACCCCCTTTCACTCGTCTTTTTGGTTCTCTGTCACACTCTGCTCTTTCTCCTTGTGCCTGCCAGTCTCGCCACAGTTGCAGATCAGACGAGACGGAGCTGCCCCTTGTCTGTACAGGAACAATGGACAGTGATGAGCACAGGCTTTGTGGAGGCCAGAAGAGCAAAGCCAGCTCTTTCGCTTCTCAAAATCATGTGTTTGTACTCGTGTAAACAAACATACACGTGCCCCTGAGGCCACTGTCAGTCATCAGCCAGGACAGTGTTTTTTAGGGGCCTGCATTTCCTCAAACTATGTTGCAATTCCAGAATTCTTTTTACAGCATATGTTGAACAACAAATCCAGGCCTTGGAGTGCAACTTTTTTCTAATATATGAGGGGGGGTTCAAAAAGTTTGTGGAAAAAGAGCATAGCTTTGACATGGTTTGAATTAAGGATGCAAATTATTAATTATTAGTTGGTTGACCTTGTCGATCCATTAATGACTGATGAGTAGATTTTCCTTTCTCTTTTAATAGGGTCTATAAAAATCAAAGCTAAATATTGTTTATATTCATGAACAGGCATATCATATTCCTTAATGATTGAGTTGTTACACCATTAGGGATACAGTCCAGGCAACGACATTTATGGAGTATAAAAAAGAACTTGTGCAGAGAAATTAAATCAAATAAATGGATCTCAAGAAGGGCAGTTCAGAAGAAATGGGCATTTCTGACTTTGCATCACTGACACCATGGAGCCACATTTCAGGACCGAGCAGGTTCATGTAGGTGGGATAGGGGGAGAGGAGTCTGGGGGTGGGAGGTATACACATGGTGGTGTGCTCTGTGAGTACCGAAACTACAACAACAGCAGGAACTGAAAGTAAAACTTAACAAGCGTCACAGCACAGCAATTAAATTCATATCGACAATTAATCAAGTCAATTGTTTACATCCCCAGATTAAGTCACATAGCCTGAAGTTTGACACAGATGGACTTAAAGGCTGGTACCAAGGCTTACAGAGGTGTATTGACCTGGATGGAGCATATGTTGAAAAGTAAACATCGTAACTTTTTTCACCAACTCTTTGAAAGCCCTTCATACAAGCAGTTGTTGATGATTCTTTAGGGCATGTACTTATACATGATAATACAAAAACCTCCTGACCATGACCATGAATAGATCGACTCCCTGTAGCCTAGGCCTGTCAGTGTGTTTGAGTTCTTGCATCAGACAGAGGAACCTCAACCTCCTGTCTGCCGCAGAATGTAGAGGAACAGGTATCAGAAACACCTGGATGCACTTAGCTCCTCTCAGCTGTTCTGTGTTGTTGTGTTACAGCCTGTTTACACGTTCTCTTTTGTGTTTTCTCCCAGTTGGTGGGCCAATTCATTGCACGGGCCGTCAGCGACCAAATATTGTCCAAGAGCTACATCGACGGGTACAAAGGCAGAGTGGACTGTGAATACACAAGGTGTGTGATTATTTGGAATTGGGTCACATCCACATGTTTTACTTCCTCTGTATTATTGCATCACATATCGGGGCAGGGCCAGACCAGTGTGACCAACTGTTTTAACCGACGAAACGAACCACCCTTGACCTAAAAATGTTATCTGATCTGAAAGGAATCCAAGAAGTAAAGAATCTTATTTATAGGTGAAGACATCTGAAGGGTTAGGGTGGAAAAAAACCAACCCTAATTTTATTTTAAGTCATTACAGGAGGTGACAGAATCAGACACAGATGGAGAAGGGATCAATGACAGTCGGAGGGAGACATGGAAATGACAACTCTCCTTTGTGTTCCATTTTCCAGAGCGGCATTAGACCGGGCAGCGGTGCTGCTGAAGATGAGTATGGGTGGTCTTCGCATAGACAACCAGTGGGGGACAGGCGGGGGACAGAGACCTGTCATGCAGCTCATCAAAGAGGTAAAGTCATACTTAACACCTGGATCTTAAAAATCATGACCTATATTTCTGTGTCTTGAAATTTTTAAAACAAACTAAAATTGCTGTACTTTTTTTTTTTTTGGTCATGGTGTCATTCCTTGTGTTACTTTATTAAGCTTTGTGTAATTTGCAAATCACCCTAAATATAGATAACAGTAAAGTCCTGGCCATGGTCAGTTCCTACGAGGTTTTCAATAGTCTTAAGTCTTAAACTTACAAATCTGCATTTAATACCTTAAAAAACAGTATTTAGTAGGTATTAAATCTGATATGGTAGGTCTTAAGTTCTGTTGCCATAAACTCGGCTTATTGTGTTTAAATGTGTTTGGTAAATGTCCAAACTGCAAAGAAAGTAGCATTAGTCTACTCAGTTCCAACCGTTCCAATCTGACAATTTATACTGAAATCAGGAACCAATTATCACTAACTTTGCAGCATCTGGTGAGAAATGACTTGGAACGGTCGGAATCAAGGCGATGGAGTATTAGGGAAAAAAAAAAAATACTCCTTAAAAAAATTACTTATGAATTTTTGCCAGTGTGGTTATGAAATACACTTTAAATTCCATTCTAAGTAGTCTTAGAAAGGTCTTAAAAAGTCTTAAATGTAACTTGTGGAAATCTGCAGGAACCCCGTGTAACAGAATCTGCAAAATGATTTAAAGAATTGTGTTAGTGAGCTGATGATGAACATGTAATCATTGTGTTTTCTTCAAGAGTTCAACAATAACTGTTTTGTATTTGTCATTTGTGTTGTCAGATGAACCTCCTGCTGAAGGAGTACATTCTATCTGGAGACAGTAAGGAGGCGGAGCGATGTCTGAGAGACTTGGAGGTTCCCCATTTCCACCATGAGTTTGTTTATGAGGTTAATACCACAGCTCGTCTAAGGCTTTTTTTTTTTTCTGCTGGTCTTGGTAACAACTTGACGGAACCACTAAGAGATCGTCAATATTTTTGTTGCATTTTCTTGTAGGCGATTGTTATGGTGTTGGAATCTAAAGGAGAAAAGACTTTCAAAATGGTTCTGCAGCTACTCAAGTCTCTCTCTGAATCCTCCATCATCACTATCGACCAAATAAGAAGGGTAAGATGCCACCTGGTGTATAAAAGAGGCACTGCAACGGGCCTCCATTTATTCCCCTCAAACAAATGATGACAATTCAATGGAGTCAAAGGCTTGCTTCCCCTCTTCCAGGGCTATGAGAGGATTTACATGGACATTGCTGAAATAAACATCGATGTTCCACGTGCATATTTCATCTTGGAGCAGTTTGTTGAGAAGAGTTTCAGCGCAGGGGTCATTAATGTCAAATTAAGAGATCTTTGTCCCTGTCGGTAAGTGCACCCCATCGCTCAGATAATTCCATGTATAACTATGTGGTTTAGACCCTGCACTAACTGTTGCTGTTTTCCTTTTATTTTAATGTCGTCTCTTTCAGGGGCCGGAAGAGATTTATTAGCGAGGGAGACGGCGGTGTTGTTAAACTTGAAAGCTACTGAGCCGCCCTTTTTATGTGCCAGATCTCCTGA
The DNA here is from genome assembly GCA_029814645.1 of Fowleria isostigma. Classification (NCBI taxonomy): domain Eukaryota; kingdom Metazoa; phylum Chordata; class Actinopteri; order Kurtiformes; family Apogonidae; genus Fowleria; species Fowleria isostigma. Next base: position 19,609,036 of record JAPTGZ010000001.1, on the reverse strand, counting down.
AAAGAAGAGGATAAAGCTACTTTTTTTACTTGCATATTTTTCAAAGTAGTTGGGTACAAGTTCTCCCTTCTAACAGTCAAAAGAATGTACATTTCTGAAAACGAGGTGGGGTAAGAGAAAAACCTGCACTTTGGATTGAAACTGAAGTAGATCACTTTCTTCAAGGTGTTTCAACGTAAACATTGACATAAGCTAACCCTTAAAGTGCCACACCTCTCAGTGTCAGTCATTCCATGTTCTTTTGTACAGTATTTTCTTGACTCCACTGCCACTTCCTGTTGTGTTTTCTAGAAAGCAGTGTTTGTACAGAATGACAGGTTTGTGTCAAGAGCTTTATAAAAGGGTATTAAATAAATAAAACCAAGGTGAGCATGTTGGATAGGTACAATACCAGCTCCCACTCTAGCTGCTGTTTCTATGCTGTGCTTGACTTTTCTTCTTTGTTACCCTTTAAATTACAGAGATGTCATTAAAGGTGGTCGCACACACGTACAGTGCAACATGAAATACCAGTTGAGTAACTTCACACAACGGTGTTGAGAATGTTTATTTTTATATCTGGGGAATACTGGTGTGGAAGCTGTACCGTGTATTGCTCCTTGTTTGTTCATTAAAAAATAAATCGAAGATAAAACAAGTGTTTTTCAAAGTGTCACAGTAGTAACAGTATTAATTACATCTTGTCCATGTTCTCTAGACCAGTGGTTCTCAAACCTTTTACAGTGGAGTACCCCCTGAAATATACTTTTTTTGCCAAGTACCTCCAACTCTTGCTTCAGCATCTTTGAAAAAATTGGGCAAAATTTGTTCCTGCGCCAAAGGTTTTTTTTTATTTTTTTTTTAATGTATACAAATAACATACAGTATATTTAAATTTATTAAAAAATAAATAAAAAGCAAATATTGCAAATTTTGTGTGCAAAATATAAACTGCAAAGTTCCTTTCATTAATAAAAAATAAATGAATTGGTCATTAATGAATGAACCTTTCACCAACAAAAAATGGCATTACTTCAAACTCATCTTGAATAAATAGAAATGTTTTTAAAATGTCACCAAAGCTTAGAGGGGGCCTCTGAGTTTTTAAAAAATATTGAAATAAGGTCAGGAGTCAATTTATTATTGTGTTCAATATTTCAGCATTAATTCTCACATATTTGTATTCAGAACATGATGATATTTAATGTATTTTTCCCAAAAATATAAGTACCCGATTGTCTGCTCTAGATGCTGTAATCCTACAGTCACCTGATACATGTTATCTATGACTAATAGGATTTTTCAGGGCTGATAATCAGTTAATGCTTGTTGCCAATATGAATTTACAGTAAAATTTTAATTACAGTGTCTACTTTTACAGAAACCCTAAACTTTATTGTAATGTATTTTAGTTCATTATCAAATAAACTACAGTTGTATAATATTTAATATTTCTAGACTCATGTCAGTAATGTGTAACCAACTGATGTTGTGGACAAGACATTGAGAAGTTTATTAATATAAATTATTTTTATTTTATAGGACATGATTTGACATGCAGAAACAGTCTTATAAATGTGACAGATTCACTAGTTCTATCTCTACTGTCCCATGAGTTTTATCTTTGCACCAGTGCCATATTACAGATGCAGAAACACAAATGAATAATGACTGAGTTAGCATCCACATGGGGAAAACTTAAAAACAACAGAGGTTGTTTACTGTTATGACACAGAACATCATTCAATCACTAAAGTGAAGACCAAGACTGACAGAAGCTGAAGTATGGCTGGTCTCATGTAAAATCCCCACTCTAGCCCCGGCTCTTCAGTTCTGTGTGGACAAAAGCACCACTACTTTCTTCACATAGCTCTCGACTGTCCGTACAGTTTCTTGTTCTACCACAGCCTTTAAACACTTGTTTTGTGGAATCCATCATTCGGCAGAAATTTCTCTGCCAATTTCCAAGCTTCTACGAGACATTTACTGCGACTGCTCCTTCAGTGCCAGCTCTTGCTGCTTGACAGCCTCTTGAGCCTCCATCTGCATTTTCTCTAGTTTCTCCAGAGTGACTGATTTCAGTGGGAGCAGCTTTGGCTTGCACAGAATCATGGTAGGGACATCTTCCATGGAAAGCTGCCCTGTGGATTTAGCCCAAAAAAGGAAGAAAATCAGTCATGTCCAGCAGAAATGTTCACATTTGTACAAATAATCTTGGCTTGAAAAGGCTCGGCTTGATCACTTAATTTATTTAAATTCTTGATAGACCCTGTGTAAGGTTTAACATGAATGTTACTATTTGCTGTATTGTATTATTAAGGGTTAACATTTTAGGTGCCATTTTTTTTATATTCGATTTTGATATCAAGATTTCAAAAAGCTGTCTGTTTCATTTGGTTATGTACTTGAAGCTTAAAGGGTTAATATCCATACTGCAGTCTCTTGGCAAGTCATAATTAAAATATTGACAGTAACATAAAAACACTAAACAAAACAGACGTGGAAAAATTATTGAAACACCTTGGTTTTTTTTATGTTTATTTTATTGTCTGCTACAACTAAAGGTACATTTGTTTGGACAAATATAATAAAAAATACCTCAAGAGTTTAAGATCTGATATCTATCCATTTTCCATGTTTTCTTGATAATAACCAAAATCCCATATGTTCTTAAGTACTGACAAAAATTTGATTTTAGGCATACCAAGTTTTCTTTTATGTCTGTTTTAGTCACATGATACACACAGGAGTTAGTATTATTGTATGTATGTATTTGTATATTTCTATTTTTGCTTTAAAAATAAGACCGTTCTAGCAGTAACTAAAAGATGATAAATATTACATCAGTAGCTTGTGGTTATTTTTCATTTGACAGTCAATTAATTGTAGCTTAAAGCTGAAATGACTTGTGGATTAATTGTTGACTACTGAATGAATTAACAATTCTGATAATTGAGGAATTGGTTTGAGGAATTCTCAAGAGAAAAAAAGGTGAAAGCTTCTTACATTTGAATAATTTTATGCCATCTTTCCTTGGCAATAACAGTAAGTTCAATATCTTCAGACTATAGACCAAGCAAGACTTTTTTTTTTTTTTCTTTCTGCCGGTTTCTGACATAAAACAAATAACTGAAATCATCAACACAATCAACCAATTAATTGACAACAAAAATAACTGCTAGTTTCATCCCTAGTTCAGTAGTAATTGCAGTGCAGGTGCAGGATCTACATACATATTTTTCATACCTTGCCCTGAAACCTTTTGACATTGGGAAAACTCCGGACTTTCACTAAACTACATGGCTGTGTTTATACTATGACATTGTCAGTGGTGTCCAGCTGTAAAGCAGACTGTAAAGAGACAGAGCAGAACAAGGCACCCACTGACTAATTCTGCAAGCTTTTGCAAAATTCTCAACAGTTCACATGTTGTCCTGAGCTTCACAAACAGTCTTTTGTTTGGAACTACTGCTGTCCAAACAGCTAACTGTGGTAGGACAAACCTTGTTTAGGCAGGACTTCTCTGAATATTGACTTTACTTCTGGCATTGTGTCTCCCGGGCACCCTGTTGGCCAAAGGAAGACAAACTCAGTTTTCATTATAAAAAACCCAAGGCACAAACAATTTATAAAACAGTAACCTGATTAACATGACATAGATACAAGCAGCGAACAGATCTGGTTTAAAGGATTAGTATATTTGGTTATGGAGTTGTTATGTTGGAGGATTTAAAAGCCATTTTAACATTTACAGTATTCGCTTAGGGGCACCTTGAAAAAAAATAAAAATGCAACTATAATATGGTATTGTGTGTGCTTTCTGAACCCATTCGGTATAGATTCACAAGAAATGATTTCCATGAAACACTATCAAATCTCTGTCTTTTAGTAAAATGACATGTGGCTAACTAATATTTTGTTTGAAATGTCACACTCCTCATACATTCAGCGTTCATTTGTTGCAAATTATAAACAAACGGTTATCACGTCTAACACCATTAGCTAGCTAGTTAGCTACAAATGCCGAGCTTCGTAATCCAATGTTTTAATTTCAGAAGTAGCCGAGACGTATAGCAACAGCTTTAACGATATAAATTGATGCCTCATGGTTGCGGTCTAAGTTTAGGAAAAGCATTGCGTAAAAAAACGTTGCGCTTTCATAATCCTACCTTTTGTACCGGAGAAAAAGATTACAGTGGTTGTCAAGCCAACACTTCCGGGAGAATCACGTGATCGTCTTCTTCGCTTTAGAACATGGTACAGTGCTTTACTGACATCTGCAGGCGGATATGGGAGCAACAACGGTCTAAGTCATGACTGATGAGATATTCCCATGGTTTGGTCATTTAGACAGTTTGGTGCTGTTTTTGCAATGTCACTTAAAATCTTAACTATAAAATTAAATGTTTGGCTTGTTTCTATTGTCCTGTCCTTGTCTGTCTTTTATTTTGTTATGTCAGTTATTGATACAAAAACAAAAATCTGAATATTCATTCAAGACTAAAATATTTTCAATCCTTTTTTTCTAATTTGTTTTTATATGTGGCTTGTTAAAAGGATGTTTTTCCTCGCCACTGTCACAGTCACAAGTGTTTGCTCCTGATTCTGCTGATTCTGTAAATTGGTTTGAGAGTCTGGTTTCGTCCAGCTCTATATTTAGTGTCATAAGATAACTTTTGTTAGCACCATATAAATAAAATTTGATTGATTGATTGATTGATTGATTGATTGATTATTGATTGATTGATTTAGTATTACACATTAAGTATGCTTTTGTACAAAATTCCAGAGATAAATATCTCACTTTTGGCTTCCCTGCCTGTAAGAGTTAACTTGCTGAGTAATAAATTAAACATTTACTTTCAACATCTGGCACCATGCTACAAAATCTGATACATTATTGTAATTAAAAATGTCTCGTCCCCAGCCACTGCCCCAAACACCTCCCCAGAGAGGTGTCCAGGAGGCTTCCGAATGGCTTTGAACCCCAGACTCCCGGGTGAGAGTCGCGCACGCTAACCAGTCAGCCAAAGGGATATCCCTGTGGCCAAGTAGCCACAGCGCATGATCAGTCGGAGGCATAGTG
>JAPTGZ010000001.1:19551496-19564331 GCA_029814645.1 Fowleria isostigma | reverse complement strand
AGTTGAATTTTTAGAGATGGTTGCCACAGAACAAACATTTTATGATCTAATAGAATATGATGCATTGGTTTAGATCAAGGGTTCCCAAAGTGGGGTACGCATACCCCCAGGGGTACTTGGAAAAAGCCCAGGGGGATCCTTGAAATTTTTGGGGGAAAAATAAATTAAAAAGGTCATCATGTACAGAATACACAATAAATAATGAGAATTAATACTGAAATATAAGACACAATAAATGCATTCATATAGTGGTTTTATTGTCGATAATCTTGTTTAAGCTTTGGTAACATTTTAATAATATTTCCATTTTATATTATTCAAAATGAGTTTATTTGACAAGCTAAGTAAGTATGTTTAGTTGATGAAAGGTTAATTTATTAATTAATGACCAATTTATTTATTTTTCTTTTCAATGAAAGAGGGCATTTTTCAGTTTATATTCTGCACTCAAAATTATCTTTAAAAAATGTGTTTTTTTTTAACATATATATTACAGTTAAATATATGTTGTTTGTTTACAAAGTGTTGAGAATATAAACAGACACCTTTGACACAGGAACAAATTTTGCCAAATTTTTTTCAATCAAAAATGCTGAATCCAGAGTTGGGGGTACTTGGATAAAAAAAAGTAAATTTCAGGGGGTACTAAACATCTACAGCAGTAAAATGCAACATATGCATGAATTCAGCTGTAAAGTAAACACTGACAGGAGCTCTGACTGCTTTTATTGTAATTACAACTGTACATGGAGTGCATAAACTCAAAATAAACTAAACTAAACTAAAATTGTTCATACCAATCACAGTTTGTAGATAACCCTTTGAATCTGAATGCACAACTTTGACTTATAAAAGTAACGTTTAAGATATGAATGCAGAATAATTTCATTGCGTAGTATTCATTCTTTTTACAGTAGTGAAAGATCTGAACACTTCTTCCACCTTCACTGGGCTGAAGCAGACAGATATCAGTGTAAAGAGTGGATTTGACACTTGGAGGATTTGATCTTTGGAAGATCATCACAGTCAACACCTTACGTTAACCCGGAGTGAACATCTTTTTCAGATTTTTCTCCTCGTCTCTTGCAGGTGATGTCTGCGCTGATAGAGGGTACAATTACAGTGACTGACAGAACCCGACTGATGTGAAATATGTGAACCTTCCCTTTCTTATTGTGAGGAAGGACTGGGTTTGTGAGTGGACATTTACTGATACATGCTCTTTCCCCCTCTTTAGTCTGTCTGCCTTCTTGAGCCTCAGTGGTGATATCATTAGGCGGATGTGCTCGCTGACAGCCTATTGGAAGAAGCCAGCTGTTGAAGTCAGCAGACCCCCACTCCACACACACACACACACACACACACACACACACACACACACACACACACACACACACACACACACACTTAGCCTTTGGGAATCGGGGCATGGATCATCAGGTTAGAGTGCACATCCGTCTCCAAAAGGCTAAGCATAGTGGCTAAGTGCAGCTACTATTCAAAACGACAGGGACAAAATGTCACCAGGCACAGATTTCACACAGAACAAACAATCATTTGCTGCTGAGGAGGATAAAGTTTGACTCCCACAAATGGCTCTTGTGCAGGTGTGTGTGTGGGGGGGTATTTTTATACATGGATGTGGGAGGATAGGTGTGTCTATGTCTGTGTTATGCACGTGTAGGTGGCTGGGGTTAAAAGGTTATGATGAATTCAATGTTTGACTGAGGCACCCACATACTACAACCTGCATCTTTTTTTTTTCCCGTGTGACATCCGCCTATTCAAGGTGGCAGCAATATAGATGATTATTCACAGTGTTACTGATGACTCATTGTTGTTTCCCCTTACTTTTATTTGCCTGTCCTCAGTGCTGCAGTTTCACATGAGTCCTGTATTTGTCATCTAAATGATCCTTAACACTATCCGAGAACATATTATTGAAGTAGAAACATGTTTTCCAACAAAGCCTCATACGTTGGCAGCTTTTCTTGGAGGGAGAAGAGGGAAGTGCTTCAGATGTATTGTTTAAAATAAAATCTCAGTCTCGTTAACAGCTGGCTGATTAGCTGTCAGGCCTCTGGGTCTGATTGGAGATGTGAAACAACGCTGGGCAGCAGATATTTCCCTGGAAAATAATTTGTCTAGACAAATCTATTTTCCAGGAACTCATTATGATCAAGAGCAATCATGTCTCATCGTCTCCAAGACCACACGGCATTATGTGACGTGATTATTAGACCCGCGAGGTAATTCACTCGGCTGAGGAAAGAAGATTGTAAGGGGTCTGGTGTTCTAGTGCCCAGCAAGAAAAAAAAATAAACACCTGGGAGCAAGGTGATGGGGACTTGGTTTTGGAGCTGAAATATGATTTTCATCTATAAATAACAGATTCTCTTTTATACCTTCACTTTTTAATGTTTCTGCCGGTCTTTCTGCCCTTTTTAGTTTAGTAATTTATTTAGTATTTATTTCAATAAAGTCTTATCTTATCTTATCTTATCTTATCTTATCTTATCTTATCTTATCTTATCTTATCTTATCAAGGTGTTTACCCTTTTCTCCTTGCTTGCAATGAGTGCCACTTGTGGCTGCCAATTAAGTGGGCCAGTACCAAAGTGGCAGTCCTCCCACCAGTTCTTCCTTTGCGCCCCCGTCATCACCAGTGCGTCACTTCTGGGTCAGAGGTTGGTTGGATGGACAAATGGATAGTTGTTTGGATTAGGTTTTGTTTTCTTTAGTTTTTCTAATTGGGCAGTTATTGGTTGATATATTTTGTTATGGTTAAATGTGTGACCAGCCCAGTAATTGTAATTTTTCCTAGATCTGATTCACTGGTTTGTCATTGTTCTGTTATGTCGTAACCCCACTAATTTATTTTATTCATGCCCCCCTTTCAGTTGCTGGAGGCTGGTGGTGCTAGTGACTGGTGGTAGCATCCCCCCCGTCTGTTGTGTCCCTGGGAGTGGGTTTCTTTACTAAAAGTTTGTCTGCTCATGTGCCTGGTGATTTCTGCTGATTCCCTTTTTTTGGTGGATTCCTCCCCTGCACTAGCTCTCATCCATCCAGTCGGCCTTAGCCTTGATTAGATTATTTCCACTTCCCCTCCCTGTGTAAATGGTTAATTAGTGGGTTTTTTTTTTAATTGACTATTTCAGAAGGTTGTGTTTCAAAACTTGGAGCCATGTCTCATGCCCCTTGAGTAAACGACTCTGTATGCCTTGTGTTGTTAAAGTCATTCCCTGGGTGAAATTTCCAAGGTGGGGTTGTTGAGCATTTTTTTTGGTAACAATATAATTTCAATATCCTTTCACCTTCTCCCCACCACAAAAACTTGACATTGTCGGCAGGATTGGTCTTTCTGAACAGCTGAGACATATGTCCCTTTTTTTTGTTTTTGTTCTTTTGTGTTGTTGGTGATATCTTTTGTTTTGTTGTGTGCCCTAATTTTTTTGTTTTTGAATGCAGATTGAAGAGCTTGGAGACAAAGCAACAGTGGGTCCTGATGAATCTTCATCAAAGTTTTGGTGATGTACCTCCCATGGGTTTGGCTTTTGTGGTGATGTTGCACCATAGTAACTACTTGTTCTATGGTGAGGTTGTGCTAATTATGGAAGAAGAAATCCATGAGCTTAAAAAGATAATTACACAGTTAAAAGCAGATAATGTGTGGTTATGACAGAGGCAGGCTGGCCCTAGTGTTCTACTGTCTACCTTTTTGGCACCACCTGTTGCCCCTTCCACTTCTAATCTCCATTTAGCAGAGGGACAGATTTTGTGCCTAGGGATTGGAAGCATCCCATCTTTAGGGGAAGGACAGGTATAGGGTTGAGTGAATGGATGAAGGAGGTGCATGTGAGCATGAGGGCTCAGCATTTATCCCAGTCTGAGCTGGTGTTTTTTCTGTTTGACCACCTAGAGGGACAAGCCAGAGATAAGATCAAGCCGTTCTGCTGCAGAGAGAGAGAGAGGACCCTTCTAGAATACTTCCCATTTTACAGGAGCTGTATGGGTGCTCGGGGTCTTATGTTGCACTGCAGGAGGCTTTCTTCTCCAGGATGCACACTTCAGGAGTTCTCCCTCACTTTGATGGGCCTCATGGAAAGGGTGAAGTAGTGAGTGCCTGCTAGCATGCCAAATGTTGAAGTCCTTATGAGAGACCAGTTTGTTGAACACATCTTAAATATTTCCTTGTGCCGTGAGTTGAAGCAGTTGGTATTTCAGCAGCCTGGCTACCCTTTGCTTGACGTTAGAGCAGAGGCAATCTGATGGGAGCCGCAAGGCTTGCCTTGTGGTATGAGAAGCCGCAGTCAATTGGTCCCCTCGGTGTATGGTGTCAAGTATGATATTCAAGGTGGCCTCAGATTGCTGTCTTATCCTCATTGATGTTTGAGGTGTGAAAGATGATAAAGCATCAAGAAGTGCAGCTTCATCAGCTCATTAGTAGCATTGTTCAGCTGCTGAACTCCCATCAGTATAGTCATCCGCCTCATAGCGCCCCCATAACATGCAGATGTTGGTATCAAACTGGACATTTTGCATGGGAACATGATGGGTGTGTGTTCCTCTTCACAGTTCCCCTCGACCTCCCTCCAAACTTGGTCAACAGTCTCACCCACCTTTGGTGTTGGAAAATTAGTGCCCAGTGAACTGCAGAGCTACAGTTTGGATAGGACTGCCTCTGGCTCACAAGTTAATTTACATAATTTGAATACTTCTGTGTTGATTTCATCTTGTCCTCATTTTGATGTGGACATGAAGTGGGGTGAAGGTTCCTTGTCTGGTAGACACTGCTCCATGGTGTCTACAGTTTTTGAGGCTTTCCGCCAGCATTTTGAGCTTTGGGGCCAGGAACACCTCCATTCCTGTCATTGGTTGGAGCTTAGAGCTGCTAGCAGTTTGAGAATTCCTCGGGTACTTGGTGACTGATGTGCAACTTTGTGGCAAACTGATGCTCACTGTGGTATTTTGGTTGTGAAGAATCCCCCTGGTGGAGTGCCTGCTCCAGTGTGTGGTGTTTTAGGGATGAATTTGATTTGTAAGTGTTGCCAGAAGCTTTTTGGCCAGCATGGTGCAGCTTTATTATCATGCTGGTGCTCAGGCCCCCACGGACAGTGGAAGATGAGGGTCACAGTATTCATGATAATCCTAGCTGCCACATGTTCTGAGCCATACTCAGGCTCTACAGTACTGTTTGAATCCTTGGGTGCTGGTTTGCCGGCTGGGTTGCTTGCTTCCCCTGCCTTGGACTGAGTCATTAGGGGCACAGCCTACCTTGCTATTATTAATGTTGGCTCCACCAATATCATAATGTATCCTCACACTGCAGTTGGCACTGTGGACTTTGTAAATGTCATCAGCCTTCCTTCAGAGGTCACTGAGGTGCCATCAAGTATAGCCACCATATCTTCTCAGACAGATTCTTCCAGCGTGTGGCAGCAGGTAGAAAACATTGATCTGATTATGTTATCTACTGAGGAACAGGGTCAGGTGAGATCAATATTCAGGCAGTACACTCCTGTCTTTTCAGCTTCTATGTATCCCCCATTATACTGGTATGGACGAAAGATGGTATATGCATGTGTATTGACTACAGACAGCTCAATAGCAAAACCCAAAGAGATGCCTTCCCTCTGCACGCATAGAGGAGTCTCTGGATGTGTTGTCAGGTGCTTGCTAGTTTGCAACCCTGGACTTGGCCAGTGGTTATAACCAGAGGCCACTCACTGAGGCAGAGTGACTGAAGACCACATTTTGTACACCTTTTGGCTTGTTTGAGTGAAACAGAATGCCTTATGAGCTCTGCAACGTGTCCAGCACCGTCCAGAGGCTAATGCAACACATCAACAGTGTGAGCCCATGCTGTTGTATCTTGATGACATTGTCGTGTTTTCCTCCACTGTGGAACAACATCTGGAGAGACCGAAAGTGGTGCTTCAACAGGAGGGCCTTAAAGCCAAACTCAGCAAGTGTTCATTCTTTTAGAAAGAGGTACACTACTTGGGCCATGTAATTTCTGGTGATGACATTTCCGCCGATCTGAGTAAAATAGAAATGGTTGCCATTTGGAAGATTTCCACTTGTACATTCATTCTGGAGATGGATGCGAGCTATGGTGGCTTGGGAGTGGTCCTTTCTCAGGTGTGGCAGCAAACTTTGGGGTTGAAGAAGGCTGAGGTCACCCAAGCTTCTATTGCAGTTATGCCACAAATTACCACTTCTGAGCTGAGCTTTGTGCCTCTCAACAAGTTGATCCTGTTATACAGGATTTGCTGGAGTGTTGGAAGAGAAAGCAACATCTCAGCCACAAGGTGTAGGCACGGCTGTCACAGTCATCCTTGTTCTGCTTCGGTAGTGGGACCACCAAGTTGAGAAAGATGATGTCTTGTATTGTAAGGTGTTTTGCTCAGACGGTGCTGAAGCCATGTTGCAACTGTCATTGCTTAGTGCATTGATTAGTGAGTCAACTCAAGTTCACCAGAAGCATGGGCAGTGGTCCTGATGCTGCTGGTCTGGAATGTCCACTGATGTGGCTCTATGTTGTCAGATGTGTGAGAGGTGTCAAGTGACCAAAGCTGTCCACCCAAGAGCTCATGGCTTCATAGCACATTTGTTGGCTTCATGCCTTAATGAATCCTTGTTATCGATTACACTACTCTAGAGCCTGCCCACAATGACATAGACAACATCTTGGTCGTTACAGATGTTTTTAGTAAATAAAACAATTTCTGTCCTTACTTGGAATCAGCATGCTGCCACTGTGACCAAAATATTGGTGTCAGAGTGGTTTTACAGGTTTGCCATTCCTGCTCATTTGCATTCTGACCAGGGCTGTAATTTTGAAAGCTTTCTCCTTCAGCAGTTGTGTAACATGAATGGCATTGTAAAATCGCCCACTACTCCATACCACCTAGAAGGAAATGGTCAGTGATGGTGGTGATCCACTAGCAAGCATCGCAAACTTTGCACCACGGCCAGCTGCACCGCTGCTTTCCTCTGGGATACCTACAAAACAGCTTGGTATTATTTGGACAGTAATTTCAGCCTTGAACTGAAGGTAAAGGGAGGTGGTCAGCCCTTTCTTTCACCAGTCTAATCAGTTCAACACTATATTTCTGTAAAGTCAGAACACCCACCATCCACATCAATAATTTAGGACTCAAGTGTAACATCATACAAGCAAGGGAAACTTCACACTGCTATTATCATTTTTTCATCATTCATCTTGTTAATCATAATAATAATAATAATAATAATAATAATAATAAGTTGCATTTATAAAGCACTTTTCATTCAGTGGTGTCTCAAAGTCCTACAGTCAGCTCTACACTTGGAAAATGCAGTGTTGTTGTCCTACGTCATCATGGACCTCCTGGGCATTGTTCTGCTACTGGATAGCCGCCTGGCATTGGACGCGTTTATTTGCATACTGTTGGGCACTGCTCAACTATTTGACATGACAGACTCATTGATTTGGACACACTGCATACCCAGAATGCTTTGCGGAAGCATCTTGACGCATCAGGACGCATCCTATAGAAATTAATAGGGATGTTGTGGTGCGGAGTTCATGACACTTTCTAGTGGATCACCAGCATGAGCGGTTTAACTAGATACTTGATAACTTGCTTCACACACTGCCGGTGTCTCAAAAAAGGGATTGGCATGTGTGTCTGCCCCTTGTCTTTTATTGCTACTATGCAACTCCCCATTGGTTTGCCAGGGAGTCTGCTTTTTTCTCAGTGTTTGGTCAGGAATCTAGAATACCAATAGACTTCTTATTGGGTAGAATTGAGAGTCCTGTGGGTGCTTCCATTCATTAGTGGGTTCAAGAGCCCCAAGCCTGACAGCAGATAGCATTTGAAGGTACATGAGAATGCTTACAACAGGCTGCTGACTATCAAAAGAGATTCCATGACCAGTATGTTAGAGATCTGCAACTGAGTTAAGGGCAATTGGTTTTTTTGCAGGACTTTTGTGCAAAGGGCCCCATAAGACCCAAGATCAATGGAGCTCTGTGAGGTGCCAAGTAAGTATTGAGGGTACCTAAAGAGGGTGGCTCAGTGTACATCATTGTGCCAGTGGATGATGACACCAAGGTCATACAGGTCCACCATGCTATGTTGAATGCTGTCCTTGCAGTGGACTCACCTGGTCGTGCCTCTTCCTATAACTTGCCACCTGTAGAAGGGCCACCTTCTGAAGAGGCGTATTCATTTGAGTACAACTTGCTTGTTCTTGGCCACCAACCTTCTGCGGCCACTTCTGCCTTGCTCTCCATCTGGACAGCCATGACCATGTCCCAGTGGCCAGTGCCACCATCATACCCAGACTCTTCTTGGTCTGCTGCTTTAGTAGTTCCACCTTCGGTGTTTATTCTTGGAAAATGAAAAACTAAAAATTGAAAAGAATGAAGAATTCACGAGAACTCATAAGAATTGACTAGGAATTGAAAAAATAAAACGTTAATTACAAAAAAATAGTTCCACCTTTGGGAGTGTTAACATCTTCAGCTCCTCCTTCAGTCAGTTGTTCTGGTTCAAGCCAGGTGTCCTCACACCAGACCACTTGGCAAACTGCTGGCCAGCACTCCAATGTACACTGTCAGCAACAATCGGCTGGAGATGTGCAGGTGGCTAAACCTGCTTCTGTGTCTAATGCTCTGTTTAGACCTTGGAGCTAGCTTGCCATGTTAGCCTGAATTTGTCAGTCATTGGGACGATGATCCAAGGAAGAGGTGCAGAATATTACAGCGTATTTATCCTCTATTTAATTTGCCACTGCTTGTAATGAGTGCTACTGGTGGCCATCAATGAGGTGGTCCACTACCAAAGTGGATGGGTTTGGCTACATGCTGCTTCACCTCACTGGTTTGTTGTGTTTTGTTAGTGTGCTTACAACATAGTTGTTGTGTTGTAGGGGGCTGCTTGTGTGTGGCTCCATGTCCCCTGTATGTGCTGCAACATTTGTTGGCTGTGGTAAGTGTCCTCTCTCTTTGCAGTATGGTTGATGCTATCAGGTGGTTAATGCTAACGTGAGCAGAAACACTGGTGGATGCCTGGAGCCCTCTTTCTCTCTCTCCTCTCTTGTGAGGGTGAGTGTCTGTTGCTGCTAACAAGGTATGTGTGTGTGGTTACTAATACTACTAATACTACTAGTGTTTGTCTTGGTTAGGTGCTACTGTAAACAGCGTATTGAGACTGCTGCTGTTTTGTCTCCACTGCTGCTTCATCTCTTTTGCTGTGTGTATCCTCGGCATCTGCTACTTTGTCTACGGCGTTATATTGTTCTCATGGTGCTGCGTCACTCTGCAGTCTTGACTACAATTCGCAGCTGTGCATTTCCAAAATAGACACTTTTGCTGCTCTGTCTTTATGTCCTGTGAGTGGCAACTGCTTTCCTGTGTGCCACGGGCCAGGCCTAATTTTAAATTGGGGTTTGACCCTTTTCACAATGACTGAATGAGTACGTGACAGTGTGGGTTACATTTTATTACTTTTGGGTTGTTTGTATGGGATTATTTGGATCTTGTCGTTTGGGCTGATCTTGATTTTGTCTATTTGTGTAATTCATTTGTCAGTTGGGTTAGTTTGAGAGATTTTTTAAAATATCTAATTAGATCAATGTTTGGTTTGGGTTTTGTTTTCTTTAGCCTTCTTTTTTATTATTTATATTTGAGTTGTTTTAATTGGGCAGTTATTGGTTGATATATTTTGTTAAGATTAAGCTTGTGACCTGCCCATCAGTGGTGGCTCACCAATAAAAAGCATTAAGGCACCACCCCACCTGTCTCAGATGAAGATGATAGGAATCACCTAAAATAATTTTACAAAAGTATTAATATTTAAATGAACTAGCTATGCATGATACAGCCCATGAGTACTGGGTATAATCTGTATTCAAGTGTAGTTTAAAAATGTTTTCGGGTCGTTTAATGAGCAGTCAAGTCACATGCTTCCTGTTTTGAGCATCACCCAAGAACTCCATAGACTTTCATCATAAATAGTGTGTGCACAATGAACCACCCTCCAATACAAGAGAGCCTCAGGGGGCAAAAAAATTTCCCTGAAGCACTATCCACAGTCATAAACCTTACATCTCAAAAAGAATCAAGACCTTCCTCAGAAATGGAATCTCCAAATAGATAATAGTAATATAAAGTAATACAACTGTACACAGATGGATAGCTCAGTGTTTATCACAGTGAACGTCAGTGCAGAGAGACGTGGGATTGATTCCTGGTACAAGTGGTGTTAGTAATATTTTTTAACCACTGTATTGATATTGTTTCATTGCCATGTGATCTACTCACACTACCTTCATCCCTGGTCTAAATGCATTGTCCAGTGGAAAAAACACTTATCAGTGACATGCCTGGCTTTAACAATTGAGTCATAGAAAAATGTGCATGTTTGAAGGATAGACGAGTGAAATTTACATATAAAAAATGCATGACTGAAAACTCATACTGTAGGTTTTCATTGTGATGTAAATCAATGTTTTAAAATAATGGTACATGTACTTTGGTGTATCCTAGTGGATATATGAGGTTTTAGTGCAGCTGGAAACTGACGTGGATATTGCGTCCCAACAAAAATTTATTTCACCAGTCTCCATTGCTGCTCCTTATTTGTAATTTTTGATTAATTGATTTTTCATTCTTCTGTTTTGTTGTAACCCCCTCTAATTTGCACATTACATTATAGACAAAGAGTAAAATCAGTTTTGAAGTGACAGACAGTTTAAGGGGCTTTGAGAGTCATACTGATATGGACGGCTCAAATGGAGTAACCAAATACTGAAAGCATTTAATGAGTTCATCACATAATCACTTTTACATAATACAATCGACTTTTTGCAATAGCAAGCATCTGAGAAGGATCTAAGTTCTGTGTCTCTGTTTTCATACCAAATAAGCTTGGATTTAGAATCAGTAAATCAGTAATTCCTCACAGTTGTTGCAAGATTATCAATATTCTATTAATTTCTTTTACTTCTAGTAGAAATGACAGACTTTTTAAGGAGTTTTTCCAAATACGCCTCACCATCTTTTGCTCAGCTGTTATGAAATTACCATCATGTGGATTTTCAATAAATTTTCACTTTTTCTAACTTATTTAATCTTTATGTATGAACTCACAAAACACATTACAATACAATACACCACACCACACCACACCACGCCACACCACGCCACGCCACACCACGCCACGCCACACCACACCACACCACACCACACCACACCACACCACACCACACCACACCACACCACACCAATCCTTCAAAATGCAGTCAAAATGCTTGCAAGAAATTGATATTGTGGACATGTTGAGTTCATGTTTTCATGAACTGTCTGTTTGGAGACTGAAGCAAATATTAAACAGTAAAACACAACATGATGAGCTTATGCCAGATTGCTTTAGTAGGGAGTTTGACATTATCGATAGCATAAAGATATCCTTCCCTGTGGCACATTAACAGATTATATCCTAGTGCTGACAATTGGATTTAGCCTCAAACAACCCAGGAGTAAAGACTGAATGTCCATTCTAACGCTTTAAAGGAGATGGTCCTGGTGTAAAGTCTGCATCCAACTAAGTTATAAGTAAAGCTAAATAGATTCCAAGGTGTATAAATTGAAGTGGCATCTCCTGGAGAAGATGCAGACAGTATCCAAATGAAAACCCCTCACCCCTTAATCGACAGTGGTTACGGTGATTGCTCAGAGTGCAAACAGTCCTCCGGTGGATCTGTGGATGGTATTGTCCTGTTTTAAGCTCAGTCAGTTGATTGGATATTAACACTGGTTTCCACTTGAACATAGAGACCATTTACATGACCATAAAAATCTAATGACTGGGAGTAACCTGACAATTGCTATAATCAGATGCAATGTGTTTACATGCACTTCAGAAATGTGATAAGCGAAAAACCCTGGTTTACATGTTTCAGTCCATTATTTGATTTCTTTTAGAACATGTACATACATTATAATGTAATACGTACACTTCCTGTTATTTTCAAAATATCTGGTCTTGTCTTGGACATTCTAAAGGACAACTTTTGGAATGTGTATGTGTGAATGTATTTCCTCCCATCAAGCAGATGGAGGATGTTGACAGTTTTAATTTGTTGTAGCATGAAATTTGTTTCCTCTTCACTCCAGAAGTGAGTCTTTTTCGCTGCTATGTTCACCATGTTTACCTTTTTCCTTTTGCTCATGTTCATATAATTTTATTTTTTTTAACACATGCACAGATTTAAAAGAATGAAAGTAATCAGATTAAATCCCTTTACATGCATAAAGACATTGGAGTTTTGGGGAGGAATCTAGGTGTGTTAATTTTATTTCTCATAATCCCACCAGATTATCCTGTTTACATGATCATTTGAATAATCTGATAACTTCAGAAATTGGATTATGATCGGAGCATTGGTGTACATGTAAATGGGTCACAATTGTTGGTGGTAATGAACTTTAATACTAGATGCCAAAACAGAAAAAAAAAGTCAGTTACTTTAGAAACTGATGAAGGAAGCTGATTCAAAAGTAACAACAACTTAATTATTCTTATTTTTATAATAGAAAACATAAATCCCCTAGATCATACACACTGAACCTCTAATTAGGGCCCGAGCAGTGGCCATGCAATGGCCTGCGAAGGCCCTATTGAAACTGCTCCGTTTATTCTTATTAGGGCCCGAGCAGTGGCCATGCAATGGCCTGCGAAGGCCCTATTGAAACTGCTGCGTTTTTTCATTATTATTATTATTATTCTGCTTTTGGATCGCGTTTTTGAGTGCCTGAATATGCACGAAAAGTCAATTTTTTTTG
>JAPTGZ010000001.1:19537310-19547944 GCA_029814645.1 Fowleria isostigma | reverse complement strand
AGAAATGCAATAACTTTTGTAATTCAAATTTTGACGAGATAGATTCTTCCATAAAACTATTAATTCCATCATTTATTTACACGTTAAACATCTATTTACTCAAATGTCACAAGTTATTAAATATTTTTTTACAAAAACATCTGGAAATTAGGTCTGGAAAAAGCATGGAATTTAAACATTTCAAATGTGTAGTAACCCTGTATAGTCATTATGGCCTTTAGACTATTGTTTTTTGGGGAGGTGGGGTAGTGCACTATAGGCCCCTGTGACACCACCTAAGCTTTTGTCCTAATGGCATTTTTTCCCCTTACATTTCCCTTTATACTTTAAGTAATTTTGAAATCAGTACTTTTACACTTACTTGAGTAAAAAGCTTGAGTTGTTACTTCAACTTCTACAGAAGTCTTTTTAAACCCACATATCTATACTTCTACCTGAGTAGTGAACATGAATACTTTTTAGACCTCTGATTGTAACGGTGATGACTGGGTCAGAACATCTCCACAACTGCAGGTCTTCTTGGGTGTTCCTGGGCTGCATTAGTTAGTAATGACTAAAAATGGACTAAGGAAGGACATCCTAATCTCAGGACCATTGATCATCTGTGGGAGGTGTTGGACAAATAAATCTGCTCCATGGAGATAGACCTCTCTACTTCCAGGACTTCAAGGATCTGCTGATAACACCTTGGTCCAGATACAGTACACCTTCAGAGGTCTGGTGGAGTCTAGATCTCCAGTTAGAACTGTTTTTGTGGAAAAGGGAAACTTACACAATATCAGACAGGTGTTGATAATGCTAGACGTTAGATAGATGCTGGATTGGTTGAGATCCATGTGTTGTTCTTTTGATACTTTTGGTAGGTGTTAACCACTTTACACTGCGAATGAACAATAAGATCTGGAGATGCTCTAACTCAGTGATATGACCATTACAATTTCTCCCTTGTTAAAGTTGCTCAAATCTGACTCTTGCCCATTTTACTATTCCTAACAAAACCGCTTTGAGGGATAAATGTTCACTTGTTGCTAGACCTCATTGGAATGATGATCGGTGTATATTGTTTTTTGGCAAAGGAGGGGATAGTTTTCATACTTGTAAGTCATCATTGTGTTTTGTGCTTGGTCAGAATTTAGTCTGCTATGTGTAAGATTTTAAAAAATTACTTATGGGATCTGACATGGGAATTTAGGGTAGGTAGAAGGATGAGGTAAGGGGGTTAAACTTCATCCCGCTCCTTTTTGAATGTTTTTTTTTTCTTTTCATAAAAATCTTTTTGTTGTTTGGTTTTAATATTTAATTCAAATAAATAATCAAACAAACAATGAATCAAAGAATACTGATTCATGTCTTGATTTGGTGAATCAAAACACACAATTCAGTTCAATTCAGTTCAATTCAATTCAATTCAATTCAATTCAATTCAATTCAATTCAATTTTTTTTATAGAGCCCAGTATCAGAGCAAGGTTGTTTCACAGGGCTTTACAGATGTTGGACAGAGTACAGAATATCCAGTCATTATTGATGTGTCGTCCAGTGTGTTGTGAAGTGGTCTAACTCAGTGGATACGTATGTTCTCTTCTCTGATTTTCAAAGACTGAAATCATTGGGAACAGTCGTGTATTATGTACCGTCTTACAATCCTCCAGTGGGATCAAGTTTGTGCCCAAGGACCAAGACCTTTATTATCATGGTAACAGTCAGTTACACAAACCAAACAGGAGGAAGATGCAGGTCATGATCTATTGTTTATTTGTGGTTTAGTAATATTGTGGTATGAAAATAAAAGTGGATGACTGGTTCTGGAGGAGGTGTAGGTTCCATGTGCAGCTTGACTTGTCTTAAGAAGCAATAACATGACCTACTTTTCTTTTATGTGTAAAATGATGCTTTAATTGATGTAGGAATTTGGTATTCTTCCTATAATCATTAAAGCCGCGGATTACTTTCATCACCAATTTTTCATCAAGTTAAACACAAGTCAGAGCTTAAATATCTCAAATTTGTAAGTCTTTCTGTGATTATGCACCTCAATCTCTTCTCTCACAGTGAACAATTTCAAAACAATTATTGTGTTTACATACCCAGCGGGTAGGTAACTTGGGCATTTTTGGAAATTTGTCACGGTGTGCATTGTAGGAAGCAAAGCTCCATGCAGCCGCAGTAACTGCAACAAAAAACATGTCAAAGCCAGCAAGTTCTCTCTGCGTGGAACTCCACACTGCATAATCATGGAAAGACTCATGAATTCATGATACTTAGGCTGTGACTCGGGTACAGATTTGATGAAAAATTGGTGGCAAAAGTCATCCACAGCTTTAAAGCATGGCATCACAGTATCATCACATCCATATACTTGAATCAAATAAAATATAACCAGAAAAAAAAGTTTTTTGTTGCCAACTACCATCAAACAAAACAAAGGAAGAATATGGTAGTGAATACGGGAATATGGTAGTGGAGTAAAGAGAACCGAACAATTACAACATTTACAGAAGACTTGATTTCTCTCTTTTGTAAGCTTGAAAATAAACCATTTTATTGAACATGTTTTACAGCAGCAACAGAGTGTACATCCAGACTACTGAAATAATATTTTCTCTCCACATCTGCATGGTGCTGAGAGACACACAGCAAGGAGCAATGGCCACTAAGGAACAAAAGGAATAATGATTACTGAGGTAAATCAGGAGTTTATTCATTTTGAATTAGTCTTCCAACCACAATAGGCTCCCCAGAAAGCCACCACACATGGGCCCTGGTGCAGGTTTGTGGTCAGTAAGTGCAAGGCCAATAAAATATGCAGACTGTTCTTCATGATAGATTCATCCCTAAACTTAAACAGCATGTACATGTTCCTCCTAGAAAACAGTATTAATAGAGAATCCCAGTATTTCATTGTAGCTTGAGCTTCAGTTACAATGGACTGATTTAATCTGTCAAGGTTTTTCCTCTTTTTAATGCCTGAAAGATTAAACAGATGCAAGAAACCAAAAGCATCTACAGATCATAAACGTTTGATGACCATTGAACAACTAAATCTATCAATACATGGAAATGATTCAGGTAAAATGCAGTTTTTTACCTTTTCAGTGGTATCAGAAGTGATCATTTGGTTGTTCAGAGGTTCCATAGTGAACATGGAAACATCACATTCTAAAACACTGATTCACCAAATGACAGTGGTTGAAGACGTTTGTTTTCATATTCAATTAATTATATACTTTGTTGAAAAATTAATTTTTGTTTCAGTTTCTTACTCTCATGGACTATACATCTATGAACATGTGCATGATCAGTAAATTAAATATAGGAAAACACTGATTTTCAGTGAAAAATGTCAAGGATAAAATAATAAACAGTGATAAATCACACAGCAAAGGATAGATTCATTTGGAAGTCACGAGCCTGGCCAGCCATCAGACTCAAACTCAGATTTATTGTCATTCATGTAAAAACATCACAGATGCTGTCACTGAACGAAATGTCAAAATGCACAGCACGAGGTAAAAACACAGAATAGATTATAAACACACCAAATAAAAACAACCCATTTGTATAATAAATTAATTAAAAGCTACAATAAGACACAATAAAAACAACTAAAACAGCAGAAATATTGCACTGAGACTATTGCACATTTTATATTACACCTCCTATATTATTGCACTTTGTTTAAGAGTCTAATGGCACCTGGATAAAAGCTGTTCATAAATCTAGTAGTTTTACACCTCAGGCTCCGGTACTGTCTCCTTGAAGGCAGGAGAGAAAACAGTTTATTGAAGGGGTGTGAGGTGTCTCTGATGATCCCCCTTGCCCTGGACAGACAGCGCTGCTCTGCCAGTTCCCTCATGGTTGGCAGTGTGGCCCCAATGATTTTTTGTGCTGCCCTCACCACCCCCCCCAGTGCCTTCCTATCCATGAGGCTGCTACTCTCATACCACAGAGAGATGCCATCCTGTTTCCTAAGTATATTCATTACTGAAGAAACAGTCTGGAACTGCTCCATTCACTGTGGATTATACCCTATCAATTTTATATCAATTATAAGTCCTAGGGGCGGGTGTTTTGCAATGGTTCATACACACCAACTTCTTTTTGTCACAAGTCAAACTCAGTTCTAAGTCCGCAAATCTTTTTACAACTGATGTTGGTTGTTTGATTCAAAAATAATGATTGAATTACAGATTACATTCTGTATTCTTAAGTTTCTCTGGCAAAACGTCTCACCTGTCTTATCTGTGATCGGTCTACTTGGCTCCTGTTAGTCCCGCCTTCATATTTGGATTCAAGCCCTCTGATTTCAGACTGTTTTCTTTGTATTGAATACACTGAGAAAGCGAGACAGCTGGCCAGGCTAGGAAGTCAGCACAAAAATAGTTCAAGGTCTTCAAGGGTTAACATTGGTTCTTTTTTCTACCTGTTTCTGTTGTAAAGAAATATGAAATTGAAAAAAAAAACATTGGCATAGAAGAATGTATTGTCCAAATATAATCTTTGTTCAGTGTGATTTATTGAGACTGAGGGTTAGACATCACAGATCTAAATACCTGTGTCCTGTTTTCATCACCTCAGTGGAACACATTTTACTTGTGCCATTTATACACAATTACCCCTAAGCAGCATGTGCAGTTTTGTGACCTTACAACGTTTCAGATCTGCCTCCAGACAAATGTGGCACCGACAAAGTCAGACCTCACTGGGCTTGCACAACATTCAGCATAGTCAAAGATAAGATTTACTTTTACTGAGCCCCTGTAGCAGAAATCCAACTCAAATAGTCCAACACATATCGTATGGAATAATAGAACCAGTAGAATACAATACAGTGACATGCACAGAACAAAAAAATATGTTCAGGTACGAATGTAAAAATACTGTATGGTTACACAGAATGACAGCATACAGGAAGGCATGAAGAAATTATATTTTTCTTACTGTATGCTTCTTTCAGTCTCTCTCTCTCTCAATTCATTTTTCAACGCATTTGTAGATTTTTGTGTAACCTAGATTCTGTGGTTTCACTCCTAAGTTCTTGTTCTTACTTGTATCCAATAGTGCAATTTTCTGATGTGCTCTCCTGAAGCTGTATACAAGTTGTAATTTGATTTTGAGTGACAGTATCTTTAAGACATCATTACATGTGGATTATAGCAGTTTTATTATCCTTCTTGCGGGAACAATTCAACTTGTCTTTTCGTGTCAGGTGTATGTGCCCCTTTGTTATCTCAGTGACTCATCCATTCTCTTCCAACCCTGTGGCTTCATGTAACTGCATAGGATCCCACTATAAATGCATCACTGGTACAACGGTAGTCACGTCAGTGCCTGATGAACATGAATAATTCAGACGGATGGCGTTTAGATGTTCAGTTTAAACCTTTCAGTAAAACAAAAAGCAGGACACACCAGTTGGAAGCCGACAAATAAGAGAAAAGAAATGCATTATAGGTAATTATCAGTACCACTGAAAATCGGAATGGGTGTGCTGATGAGCATGAATCCAGATGATGGAGTTTAGGATTGGATATGTGGGTGTTGTCATGACATAGATCCCATTTGTTTCATGGGAAATGAATGGATGAAATATAATAAAGGGAGGCAGTGGCAAGAAGAAAAGTAGGAGAGGCAGAAAGTAGAATGAGTTGATATTGTTGGAATAAACATCTAAATGAGGCAGGAGACAAAGGTTTGTGAACAACAGGTGTGTATTTGTTTGACGGGGAGTGGGTGAGGAGGCAGAAAGTCAGTGAGAGAGAGAGTGAAGTGAGTACAGAAGCCACTTTGGTGAGAACACAAAGTCCATCTCATCTATATGCTAAAGCCCTCTGCTCTATTTGCATTACAAGATCTCAAAACTCTACAAGCTCAGGCCTGCTAATTCCAGCATATATTACATCCTACCCAAACCACATTCTGACTGTCATCTTTTCATGTAGCAGTCCCCTTTTTGTCAAAGCTGATGTGATTCTGCCTCTTCCCATCGATGAGAATAATCCTATTTTCCAGAGACTAAAGGCTCATCTTTCATATCAGTGCCAGTGGTAAATTAGTCTGAAGCCCAGGCTTGGAAAATGGACATGATAGCCCATATTTATGGGTGAATTGGGTTATGTGGCTGGCAAACACAAATGGAAGAAAACCACAGGTATCCTCTCTGGAACGCTCCCAGCATATCAGCAGCCAGTGAACTTGCAGTGTGTACATTAAACAGCGGAGATGCTGGGAGAATATGGGCAAGGAACCCCTGGGACATTGCCGGGACATTGTGCATAATTGAAAAAGCCAATAACAGCAGAATATTTTAACGTGTCAAAAATAGAGGGCTATCAATGTTGTGCTTCTTCTCTTTGACTGACTGCTTTAATATATTTTCTCCAGTTGCAAGACAAACTAATCTACCTCTGTATTTTTATCATTATTAATAAAAGCCACCTCTTTCATTCCTTCCTGAAGCACTGCCTCTCCAGAAGAGCCCTTACCCACAAAATGAGTGTAGTACTCCCCTGAGACTTCACATTTGTAAATATTTGTGCTGTGAAACATGAAACATAATTGCTCTGTAGAACTGAGATGTGAGACAAATATTCCTTTGTTGGATTAGGGAAAAAGTGGCCTGTATGGCTGGACTTTGTTTCCATGTTTGCATTGTTCTTTCAAATGAAGCGATAACACAGGGTAGTTGCAGTACATTACACTGTATAAATAGGAGGGTTTCGTTTGTGAAGTATAGCATATAGTATCGTTCCCAACACAAAAGACTGTCTGAGTAGTGCCAGTTTTAAAGTAAAGAGCCAACTGTTGTGTAACAGTCTTCTTCTGGTGCAGTGCATTTGAAGCTGCCAGGGGCCGTTTGTGTGGGTCCAGGTTTCGTCCTGGACTTGACTCCAGGAAATAAAAGAAACATTGCACTTCACTGTGATCTCAAAACCAGTGAGGAGTCAGCAAATTATTAACTGAAACGCAGTGTTGGGCCATGTTTTTCACACCTAGTCCTTCAGAGGTGTTCTATCTGGCTTAATCCAGCTTAGAATGTAAATACTACACCATTAATACTATACAATAAATGCAATCAAACAGTTTGTTGCATCACAGGTATGTCAGTTAGAAGGCACGTTCCTCAAGCACCTGCCCTTTTGCCTGGATGTGAAAAATGCCCTTTCTGCTGGAGCCCCATAGTTCCTTCATTCATCCATATTTAAGAATAAAAAATAGTCTGTCATCAGTTACATGAAACCACCTACTGGTCAGGTGTATAATCACAGGCAGCTGTATCTGAACTACATAATGTGTGATACATTGAATTTTTGTCTCTGTTATGGCTCCTGAGAATGATTATGAATAACAAAAAATGTATGATGAAATAAATTCTCTGCATAAATTAAATAAATCACATATATTGGTAGATTGTGTAATAATGTTTTTCTGTCACTTTAGGAAAATGTCATGGGCTTTAGCAGGCAGAGGACAGTCAAAGTGTTTGTCGAACATGGACAATGATGTACAGAACAGGGGAGATTTTATTCATTTTTTATTCAGAAATAACAGTTTCTCAACAGTTTTTGGTTTTAAGCGAGTTCTCTTTTTGACACAACTTCTCCGGCCTTTGAAAACACCCTTTCACATGATACAGAAGATGCAGGCATGCACAAAAAAGGCCAGAGCAAGATTATATAAATTGGAGTACAGTAATTTTTGCCTCTCCCAGTCCTCCAGATAAGCAAACCTTATGCATCTGAAATAATGTTAGATTAATTTACCTTATTAGGAGTTAGTAAATCAAAATGTTCCCACACAGGGGAAATCCTCCTCTTAGCTGGTTCCATCCTCTTACCTATCCTTCTCTCCTCATGCTCCTAACTTCAAATTGTCTCTCTCTCTCTCTCTAAACTTTCCAAACTATCAAAACTTTATCCAACCTTTGCACTGACCACAACTCTCCTGGATGCTGAGGGGTTTATACTGCTATCAAACCTTGCAGCAAAATCTGAACCCCTTCCTGAAGCAGTCACATGGTACAGCCGGGCAGGCCAGGCTTCAGACATCATCATTTTTGGTTCCTCCCTAAATGGAGCAAGCCTCAATACATGGTTCAAGGAAACACCCCCCTCCATTACTTGATATATTTACATGGTACAAGATGTACCGAGACACACAGAGTCTCGGCATGTCTTGTAACATCACTATTAATTGGTTACCTGGTGCCATGTCCATGCCTTTTTGGTGAACATGCTCAAAAACAATGCTTAACAAAGTTGGTGGAAAAGTCCCCTTCATGATCCCACTAAGTTTGATGGCAGTTGTTAGGCTCGGATCTGTTGTTTAGTGATACAGGCCCTGGGTCAATCTGTCACACACTGTCTTCTGTAACTTAAATTGAGCTCCTCCAAAGGTGTCTAGTAGCTGAGGAAAATGTGGTTTGTGCTTCAGTCCTGCAATTTACTGGAATCAGCACCAGCCCCTATAACCCTGTAAAGATATAGTGGTATAGATATGATGAATGAGTAGTGGTGCTGTGAGACATAATTGTTCTATAGAAAATGAGCTGTGAGGTAAATGTTTCTTTGGCTGGCCTCTGCTGCCATGTTTACATTGTTCTTTTAAGTGAAGTGATAACAGGTTAGTTGCAGCACAGCCACTTGAGTAGCAGCACATATAGTATTGTTCCAAACACAACAGTCTATACAAGTAGTGCCATTTTTTAAGTAAAGAGCCAACTATTGCATAAGAGTCTTCTAACCTGCGGAACGACCAGATCGGAGAGGTTTTCCTCCATGCTGCCTCATGATCCATCCTCAGGTTGTGTTCAGTAGAAATGCTCTTAAACTATGCCAATGAATTCAGAGCATCCCTTCTCAACAAAGGTCAGCCTTAAAATGGCTCCCTGAGCAGGTCTGCAGAGAGCTACGCTATTTACTCTCTCTCTATCATGGGGCACTGTTAATCAATAAAGTGTCGGGTCCTGGTGTGTGTGTGTTTGTGCATCCATCCACGTGTGCATGTCTGATATCTCTGTGTGTGTGTGTGTGTGTGTGTGTGTCGAGTGTGTGTGTGTGTGCATGATGGAGATAGACTTCCCTCCCACACATTTTGATCTCGGTAAGTAAGAGAAAGACAAGATTCTGCACTCTGAAAGCGCCACGCTGTTTGTGCTTTCTGCAGTTTTCCCCTGTAACTTCCACCTCCATCTGCCTCTTCCTTCTCGATTCCATAATAGATTATGAGAGGAAAAAAAAAAAAAAACCCTGACCTGTAACCAGCCAGATTTCACACCATATGTCTTTATTTCATTTATTCCATTCTTTAGTTTACTGAGCTGTGGGAGTCGGTGGTGTGTTGAATAAGAGAT
The DNA here is from genome assembly GCA_029814645.1 of Fowleria isostigma. Lineage (NCBI taxonomy): Eukaryota > Metazoa > Chordata > Actinopteri > Kurtiformes > Apogonidae > Fowleria > Fowleria isostigma. The sequence goes on along the minus strand of JAPTGZ010000001.1, from coordinate 19,538,593 downwards.
GGAAAACATGAAAAATGAGAGTAAAATATCTTAAATGCAGAGGCAAAAGAGAGGTAGAAGGCAGCGGGGAGAATGCCTGGATATGAATACTGATGGAATAATCATTTGTTTCAATTGTGCATAACAGAGCTAGTCAGTTGTGGCCCAGGGAAAAAAGCACCAGGAGCGTCATAGAGGACAACATCTGGCACGGTCTTACTATTTCCTCATCACGTTTTTTGAGTTTTTGTTTGTTTCTGTGGGAATTAGTCAGGCCGTGGGGGATCTATCTGAGAGAAATACAGACATCAATCTCCCATAACATGCAGGAGAAATAGAAACACATCAAAGTAGTTCTCTCAGCACTCGGTTTGGGCATTAGTCAGGAATTACATGATATGACGATCTAAATTCAAGCCCTTATGTTACACATCCATGGGAAACAGACGACAACCTTTGTTCCCGCTTCATAAAATATGTCAGAATCTAGCAGGGCTTGTCTTTGAGAAGTCGATCAAGTCCACTGACCGGATGTTTACATTTAGGCTATCAGTCATCATTACTCATCATTAGAACCCTGACAGCCAGAAAAAATCTATTCCGTATGGCTTAATGCTTGATAAAACTGTCAGTGAACGTATTTCTATCAATATTTCTGCTGTCAAAACCAACTTTGATCAAGCAGGTGGAAAGTCGCTGTGTACAACTCCACAACACTCCTGCCCTGCTGAGCTGTGATGGGCTCCTGCAGACTGTTGGGCCTCTGGTCCTCTCCACATGGAGTCCATCCAGGGTTCCACAGTAGTCAGTACTCGGAGGATTTTGGCCCTCCTGAGGGAGTCAAACCATAAACACACAAGCTTATTCTGGAACTATCCACCCCCACTTCTTCTCCTCCTTCCTCCTCGCCTCTCCTTGTTTCTCCTCGTTTCTCCTTGTTTCTCCTTGTTTCTCCTTGTTTCTCCTTGTTTCTCCTCGTTTCTCCTCTCCTCTCCTCTCACTTTGCACTTATCTACTTTCTCCTTTTGTGTCTTTTCCCTTCCATTTACTCTCTGAGCCTCCTTTTTCTTCTCTTCAACTCTGGCACATCCTTTTCTTCATTCACCACGTTTTGCCTTCTTGTTTACTTGCATCTCCCATGTCTGTTCTGGCTTTACTTTTATGTTACTCACCCCTCCTTATTCTCATCTTGTGCTTCTCTCCTATTCTTCATTTTTGTATTACTTCTATTTCCTTTCCTTTCCTTTCCTTTCCTTTCCTTTCCTTTCCTTTCCTTTCCTTTCCTTTCCTTTCCTTTCCTTTCC